>JARFNW010067026.1:0-13643 GCA_031763155.1 Dirona albolineata | reverse complement strand
TGTCCATTTCTTGATGGCCGCTCTCCACTCTCTTTTGTTCGACGGGTCAGCCGCTCCAATGACTGCTGACGACGCGAAGTCCTGCTTCACATTGCCAATCCAACGTTTTTTTGGTCTACCGCGGGGTCAACAACCTGACGCTTCATGTGATATCTTCTTCGGCATTCTATCCTCTTGCATCCAGTAACGTGGCCGTACCATCTCAACCTTCCTTCTCGGATCTGGGAGGTGATATCTTCAACTCAACACCCAGCCGACGTCAAAGCTCTTCTATCGAGGACGTCCGGTCATTGCAGATCCATCTCAGCATCTGAGACCATCCGTATGCTCGAGAGGCCGTTCATCATAGCTGGTTGTGGCCCACATTTCGGAGCCGTATAGCTTAATTCAGAAAAGATCAAATAAATGAAGTGAATTTTCATAGTTACCTAAACATTTCTAACCTCAAATCTAAAATTTCATACATATATTCCAATATTTGGTATGTCTACCATCCCCTTTTCTAACAGTGTCCAGATAACAAGCAGGGTAGTAGTTTCGTTTGGCTACATCTCTAGTTTGAAAAGTTCAATCCATTCTTTAAATTGTTCATCGCATTGTACGACTGTTTTGAAGCCTCCAGGCAGTCTTGTGGTAGGACATTGCAGAACTATGTGTTCTGTAGTCTCTGACTTTTCTCGACACCGGGGGCAAATTGGCGTTTCTTTCAGCTGGCATCTGTGCATATTATGTGCAATTCTGGCATGCCCAGTAAGACTCCAGCAACAATTCAATATCAAATACCAAGCCACTCAAAACTTTTAAGAGAGCAGCTGTATTCATTAAAATCATCTTGGAATATTTTTTTTTACTTGTCTTTCACGATTAAGCCTAAATGTTCTCAAGCATTCAAATCTGGTGACGGTCCGGGCAATTTGTAGTTTCCAAAGAAATTCACTTTGATTGATTTCATGCATGGTTGGATAATTAGCCGTAGACACTGCATCATGACCTGTAATTTGGGTGGTCAGAGCCACAGAATAAGAATTTACCAGAAGCAACAATCAACGATTTTTATGGCACAACTTTCCAACCACATAATATCACAAAAAAACTAAAGCCAAATGGTTTGTGAACACTATTGAGCATTACTATGACCGCCATTTTAATTAAATCTTGTCGTGGCCACTATCACCACCTTGGCAAAAGGGCCCCTATAGGTTGGATGGGTTTTCCATTTCCCAGAGGTCGTTCTCTTGTGAATAAAAAGGACTGTGACAGACAAATGTAAATAAGGAATCTCATGATTTGTTTTCGGTACTTCCCGATAAGCAAGGTCACGTTGCTGGGGAAAACCTTTGAACGATTGTGACCTATTGTCGCTTCTGTATATTTTTTATTATGCTGTCTAAAGTCAAAGCTAAGGTCTTATCATTATCAGACAGACAGTGAAGAAATCAATATGGTGGTTAATTATAATGGAACGACACTCTTACCGGACAACACATGAAATTTTGTGGATTCTTTTTATTTTTCATTTTGATAAAGTTCATCACATTAAAATTGTTACATGACTGGGGTCTACCAGATGACAAAAGTGTAAAACAGGGTTTTGTGCTCTAAGTGGCCTAGTCTCAGCGGACACTAATTGTTAAGCAGGTACTACATTATAGTTAATAATAATGATGATAATGTTTTAAAAAATAATGATAATAAAAAATAAATAAAATAAACAAAAAATAATAGAATAACGATAATAATAATAATATAGACAATAGTATTCATAATAATTTTAAAAACAAACAAAATGTGAATCAATATGATCACTACTAAATTTACAGTGTTAATCATCATGTTTTATCCCTGGACTAATAATAACATCACGCAACCGTGACAAAGTCATTTGTAAAATTAACATGTCATTATTAAATAGCTACTTTATGTTAAACGGGCAGCATTGAGAATAACGGACCATAGTAATAGTATAGAAAAACAATTAGATAAAATACAAGACGTATTAAGAACACAAAGGGGTGATGCGAGTGGAGGTCTGCTTTATCATTATGATAATCTTGTTTGTTAAGAAAAAAAAACAAATAACAAATGAGATCATTCATATATTATATATATTCATAAGTAGATTAGAAATTTGAATAGACATAATAACAATAACAATTATAATAATAACTGTTGTCCCACCATGTAAAAATGTATTCGCGTAATAGCAATAGACTCGGAACCAAAAATGGCGAATCTGACACTAGCATCAGTCAAAAATGTTATCATCAAGTCCTCAAGAGCCTCGAGGTCCGTGGAGCGGGTGCTCATCCCAGGATCCAAAGCAGGCAAAGTGACATCAATATGATGTCATCCTTCTGGTCTATGGCGGCAGATTACTCCCTAAGATGCACGCTGATATAACAATTTCTATACCTGGGTCGAGTGGGGCAATTGGTAGGGTTTTCTTTTCATGAGAAAAACGAGGTGACTGGGATAGAATTTGAACCCATGACCTTATTCGCTTTGAGAGTTTGTTATTTATCGGCCACCACAGACACCAGTGAATAATTTTAACTCCCCATTTAAACGTCTGATCATAAAACTCTATCCACAGTTTACTTCTCTAGCAGATGTGAGCTACTACTGCTACCCATTTTTACACCTGGGCTGAGTGAGGCATTTGACGTAAAGCGTCTTGCTCAAAGAAAACAAGAATGCAAATCCGAAAGTCTGATTTGAAACCTTTCAGCCAACAACGCACCTCCAGTAGTGTAACTGGGGATGACCTTAATTATGCCATTTATTATTTATTAAATGCCTCAATTATTAACCACATTCATCTACAACAATACAGACTTGGATAAAAATGAGCACACGAAAGGGACATGCAAGTGAAGTGGGCCATACAACCATATATATATAATATATATATATATGCACATTAAATCCTTTATATACGGCATGGTGAGTGAATGCATTCTGTTTTGTAACCCAGGTTTTGTTGACTTTACCAAAAAAATAAAACCCAACAAAAAATAAAACCCAAACAAACCCAGAAACAATTAACACATTGATTCATTAAGTAAATAGATACCTAAATATAAGAATACACATACACAGGTTTTGTTTGTTTTGATGCAGCGAGTCATAATAACATAGTTAATATTAGTTTAATACTTACATATCTACAACAACAATATATATATATAGGTAAGTCTAACAATAGGGTGGTAAAAGCTCTTTACATTTGATTTTGTTTTGGGGTTTGTGTGTGTGTGTGTGTACTTTGGGCGATTGACCAATGTCTTCTTTTCACAACCTATGTCTATCTCAGTTATTCCTTTGACGCCACCAATGGCAGGGTCACCCCCAAAACAATAGGGATATCACTGCCAAAGATAACAACAAAGCATTCTAAGGACTTAAAGTAAAGCTAGCAATGCAAACAAGCTCTCACATTTCAACAATAGCTCCGTGCAAGACTAAACAAATGCAAAAATCAAATTTTCTTAAAGACAAAGAGTGACTAAAAAGCAATAAATTTTGCGCTTTTGGTAGCTTTAACACAGTCTCTAAAAATGCCATGGAGGTGTGTGCATGCATCTTTTAACACGATGAAACCAAACAAATTTTGAAAATCTGGCATAGATTATGTTAACGTGTAGCAATCTTCCAACAGCATTGATATAATATATTTTTTGTAGAAGTATAACGTGACATGACATCATTTCGTCAAATCGTTTGAACAACAAAGAAAACAACCAATATATTACAGCTTCATTTATCTTAGGCATGCAACCAGTAAAAATTCACAAAAAATAAGCTTTGAAATTTGAATTACTACGCATGTACATATGAACACCAGTAGCATGTCCCATAAAGTTTTGTCAAGGGGAATTGAAAAGATAATTAAGAAGGAAAAAAAAGCAAAAAAAATTTCCCTCAGAGCCTTACACCCTGAGGAGCCAGTGTATATACCTTCTACTGTTTCTGTAGTATGAAGCAGACAAGTTGTCATGGCTCGTGCCCGACTACATGGGACACTGGCCTATCACAGATTACTTTCCCAGCTGTAAGCTGGTACCAATTTTTACAATTGGGTTGAGTGTGGGATCGGAGTAAACCATTGATCTATAATGCCAAAGGATAATGAGGCAGTGTAGAAAGTGGTACCTACTTGAACTTGAACCCTGACCGTTTGCATGGAGGAAGTGCAATGTCTGACCCACTGAGATTAATACAATTCAATTAATGGCAATGGCCTCAACACTGGTTTGTGCAGAGTTGTAGGAACGATGACAGAGAAGGGTTGTGGAGGATGAAAGAATGGGTGAATAATTATGATAATGATGATGATATTCATGGAACAGCCTACTAGAAAGGGAAAGATTGGAGTAAAATCACGACCTATTCTTTCACTTTCATGTCCATGAAAACCACTTACTTGAACCTATGATGTCATATTAAACACATATATACATATATATTTTAGAAGTTATTAATTCAAACGGGTCCTTGTTCCATTCCATTTTGTTTGAATATACGAGCAGGCTCTGCCTTCTTTTGACAATTCAGTCCAGTCTCGGGGGTTGCCTCCTCTCTAAGGTTGACCTTTGCTGTCCTGTCCTGGGACAGACGGAATATGCTACAGACAGGCTGAGCAAGGTTAGAAGGATATCCACACAAAGACGGCCAGATTCATTAATTACTGGTATCACCGTCATCACCTCAACCGCTTGGCTTTTGCTATTAATTATCAACCTGCATTTCAAATTGGCACCGGCAATAATGCTATTATAATCCTTCCATGCCACAGGCTGAGCAAGGTTAGAAAGAAGGATATCCACACCGAGCCAACCAAATTCATTACCGGCCAAGTTCCACCATCATCATCATCATCATCGCCGCCGCAGTCGTCATTAATCATCAATCTGATCATTGGCAGGCGGGCAGGCAATCATTAATCATCGATTTCAAATTGTCAGGCGGGCAATAATAATAACAATAATAATAATACTACAACTATAATCCGCCCATATTGTCAAGTTGTCTCCACACTTGCCATCAATGTCTTTTGGTTTTGCTCCTTTGACTCATACGGCCGCATTGGCCTTTTCTGGTCCCAACACAGCTTTCTGTCTTTCCGTGAGAAACACGAGTCTCGAGACTGACTAGACTAGATGCCTTCTCCCTCTTAGTGGAATGGAACATCAACAGAAAGCAACGTTAGCTTTCTTATGACCATTCTTGTTTTGGGCTAGCACTTAGCACTATCTCATTTGAGCAACAGAGATGACTATTTCTGGCGTCGGCATGACGATTTTGTCAGAGAAATTAGATCATGGATTGTTGCTTTTTTCCTCTACACGAGTTCTCTTCATCGGAGATGAGTTCACAACCGCATTATCCTGGGGAACAGGAAAGGGGAAAAATGGGTAAAACAGAGGGTGGGGGGGGGGGGGTAACAACCTAAAAAAATAAAAACAAACAAAAATGTACCATGATAGGGTATATATGAGGACAAAATTGGTTAGTGAAGTGTTACATTTGTGTGTCCGATTTTATTTAGATCATGGAAAACTTAGAGCGGAGTGGGTGTGAAGAAGAAGGGTATGAATTGAAGCATCATAATCTATCATGAATGAGATGAAAGGTGGAAGTAATCAACGATTTCTCAATAGAAAAAAAAAGTTGTGACATGGAATATATTATATAATATATTTTTTATTCATAGCTATCTTTTTTTCTTCTCTTTACCTTATTCTGCTTTTCCAACATCTTGCGCAGTTCAGATTTGTAAAAACTAATGACCTCTTCACAGTCCTGCCTGACCTTGGTCCCCTCACTGTTGTAGAGGAAACAGTTACTCTTGACCAGGTCCATGTCGGCATCAAATTCCTCAAAGCTGGAGTATTGGCCATCCTGCCAAAAGTAATAGTAAAAAATATACATTTCACCTTCACTGTGAGCTTTCATTACATTTTCACTGTGAGCTTTCACTACATTTTCACTGTGAGTTTTCAATACATTTTCACTGTGAGCTTTCACTACATTTTCAATGTGAGCTTTCATTACATTTTGCATGCTGCTATTATTAATGGCAAAAGAAAAAAAAATCTGAAAACATCAGCAAAGACGGAATAGTGAGTCTGGAGTCTGAAATCATAGCTTTCCACTAATATATGAAAAAGCAAAGTCTAAAATCAGAAAGAAAAAAAAAGAAAAAAAGGCTGAAATCAGTCAAAATCTAAAGGATTATACAAACTTCCCAACCCCTTATAATTTCTTCAATGGAGTGATTAAATCTTTAGACACAATCACAACTGGAGTTATCTACTTCCACGAAAAGCAAGTGTTTAATGGACAAAACTATAATAAATATTGAAAAATCTCATTCCTAACACTAGAACTTCTCAGTAAGAAAATACAGAGCTTGTACTTAATTTTTAAAAAGATAAAGAACAGAGGATATAAAATTAGAAGGGAAAAAAAAATGAGAGAAGAAAGTAGGATAAAATCCCCTACCTTGAGCTTTTTCCTCATAGTGGAGAAGTCAATGGGATTGTGTACCACGGTGTAATAGTCTGGGGCATCTAGTGGATCCACTGCATTGGTCATGCACACACAAGCACGCATACGGCAAAGAACAATGGGTAACAGTAGAATAGAAGAAGAAAAAAAAAATTTGGTTGAAAAAAAGGAAAGCAAGAGATTGCAATAAAACAATTGTGCAAATTTATTCATTATAATTTTAAGTGTTGAAAAAGTACAGTTTAATAAAATTAAAATTAAAATTAAAAAAAGCAGAATATTAGGTTTCAAAATGAGAAAAGAACATTGAATTGCTGAATTATTTCCTATATATAAAAAATGAAAGCATCCAGACAATGACGCTGTTAACAAGGCGGCTTCATTGAACTAAAAACAATCATCATGGTTTAAATCAATCAGTCAATCTTTAAATATCTTATATTTATATGCGCGTATAATTTAACATCAACAAAGTATTTACCAAGTTGCAAATCAAATCATCACAAAGGGATAAATCTAAGTACATTCATTCCATGCATATCATATATTATACTAAGCATTCCCAGAGGCACAATGAAAGGAATTATCACTGACAACAGCAGTACAAAATAATATTATGCATTTTTAGAAAACATTGATGGCCTCAAATCTTATTTCAATTATTCTGCTCTAAAAAAAAAAAGCCACATAAACACCCACTGACACTACCAACTATATACCATAACATACCGGGAAAGGTAAACCATTCGGCAGCTGGAATATCTGATTTTTCCCGAGAGGATCCCTTGAATTGGCATACTCTCATCAACAACCTGCAAACAAAGACCAGGGAAATTAAACCATAATATCAAGAGACGAGTTCATTGTCAATTTCCTTTAAAAAAAAAAAAAAATTTAAATAAAAAAAAATCATCGAAGGAATTTGTTTTTAAAGATGACTAACTTTCATTCTTATAGTATGCATATGGACTTTCTTGTTCCAACATGATTGAACTATCAATCTAATACTTGCAGGTATGTTAATTTAAAATGTTTGTGCATTAAACGATGTTATGTTACAGTTTTTTCAATTGTCCAAACTGGCTCAAAACAAAACACAGAGTTATCTATATTATATAAAAATATCCACTGCTAATGTGTGCACTCACGTCGATGCTAGTTTCACCCAGCCAACACCAGCATTGATCAAGTTGGAGTCACTGTCAGACGGGTGCTTCCGTTTACGTTTGCTGCTACGAATTGGGGAGGTCTGGTCCGTTCCTAAAACAGTCATGGTTGTTACTGCTGCAGTTGGACTCAGTGCCGATGGTGTTATTATGGTTGGTGTGGGCAGTAGCAATGACGGGGGGGATACACTTTTCACTGTTGTTATAACCGCCCTGCCTCCGTGGCTGTTGGGTAAACTGCTGGCTATAAATCAAAAAAAGAAAGAAGAAAAAAAAGACGTGGAAAACACTTGTTTAAATCCCTTTACAAGTTTCCAATCATATAAGGTGCCATCCTAAATGTCATTAATCTATTATCATTACCAAAATTAAAAGCAATGCAAATACATCTATGCACGCACAAATGTTCTATTTCAATCTCACAGTAATTATATAAAAATAAAGCTATTTCAAATCCAAAGAACTTCTTAAAAAGCAAGGCAGATGAGCACACTTTGAATTACAGCAAAAATATAACTAAAAATGAAAATGAGAGTAGGAATAGACCCTAGGCCACCAAACCATTGGGCTCATCCCTCAACTGGTGGAGTTGCTACGGCGGGCACAAGGGATGATGCTACTTCATGCACGGGTGTGATTGACGCTGCTGTTAGTCCTGCTCTCATCTACTGCCTACATTTTCTAGCACAACACTACTTTCCTGCTCTTATTATCCATACCTTCTTTAGTTTGGTCAGGAATTTGTGCTACTACGGTTGGGATTTCCATCGCGTTCCTATGACTGGTTTCTGGAACCGGAAATTTGACCTGTGAAAAGTTAAAGATGAGAATGACTGAATCATTTATCACCTTAATCATAATCATACAGGGGTGTAAATGGCAAATGAAAATAAAATCTGAAAACATCAGCAAGACCAAAGATACGACTAGTGAGTCTGAAACCAAAGCTTCAGCTTACCACTAATAATATATGAAAAAGCAAAAAGTCTAAAATCAAAGCAAAAAGTCTGAAATCAGACAAAATCGGAAAGATTTACGTCCCTGCATAAAGTGGTTCTAAAAAAAAAGGTGGGCATAAAAGAGTGTTTAGGCAGTGTGCTTTTACACAGCGTGTTAGTCCAGTGAACACCGTTACATATGAAATACAATATGACCTGCTGAAGCTTTGTGGACTTGAGTGGGAATATAGAGTAGGTATATTAGTTTCAATGGTGGACAGCACCAAACAGCTATTATTTGTGCTGCCAATCATTGAAGCTAATTTACATACTCTACATTGACACTGTATCGTCTGATAAGTCTAAACTTTGTGTAAATCGTGATTATAAGTATAAATTTTACTGTGAACGATTTTTTTCTAATCTTGGACCACGTATATGATATTCTATCCCCCAAAGAATGTAAATTTGTTTAAAGCAAGATTGAAACAGTTTATGTTTACTAAAACTTATTTGTGATTGTCTTTTTTCCTAATTGATTGTGAAGCGCATAGAGCATTATAACCTGGTCATGATTATGAGCTGTATAAATGCTATGTATTAGTATTATTACTATTAGTATTATTATTATTATTATCATTATATCCAAATGTGGGTGAAAACAATTCATATAATATTATGATCTCAGATCTATATAATAATACTGACCACCTCTTCTACAGAGTTGTGTTGGTGACCGCCAGTAATGTCCAATTTATGAGTGGTGGTTAGGTCGTCCAGTCTCAGGGTGATGACCCGTGGACTCTTATCCACAGGGACGGCCACTGACAAAATACTGGGGTCTGGCACCACGCTTAAAGGACCAGCAACGACAGGAATGGGTGAGGCTGTGGTGGTGGTGGCAATCTTAGGGGAAAGGTGCTGTTGGAGGAATATGACAAGAAAGGAGAGAAAAATAATCAGAATTTTTACAAAATAGATTTCTCTAAATTAAAAAAAAAAAGAATTTCCCCACAGGAATAAAATAAAGTATCTTATCATATCATATCTTAAACATTGAAAACCCATTTTTGTATTCCTGATGTAAAGTTATCTTATCCTGACAAAAATGATTTGTTGTATTCAGCGTGGGTCACAGCATACATTATCTGTATAATAATATGTCTATCTAGACATGTATACTTCTGGTATATGGGCAATTAGAAGTAAAGTCCTTCCGAGCCTTGAGGCCCATAGAGCCGGTGCTTATCCCGGTTTCCGTAGCATGAAGAGGACAGAGCGACACTACATCACCCGTCTGGACAGGACACTGATTACTTCCCCAGCTGTAAGCTGGTACCCATTTTTGCACCTGGGTCAACAAGTGAGGCATTGGAGTAGTTTCTTGGCCAAGAAAACAACAAAGTGACTGGGATAGAATTCGAACCCCCGACCTTCGCCAGGAGAGTCAGCTGTCCTAACCACTAGGCCACCTCCGCCTCCAATTTTTCGTCTGGCGGAACACAAACCAGCCACTGCCTGCACCCGAAGTCAGAATGGACTCTAGAATAGAATATATTATGTTTTCAATGGACCAAGAAGGGAAATACCAGCATTACTTACTTTGGTAACCGTGCTGCTCGCTTCCTGTGACACGGACATGGAGTAAGAAGAGGACATTACTACTCTGTTGGAAGATGGCGACGTTGTGATGCCAGCGAGAAGTGGTGAGGACGCTTGCCTCGCTGGTTGAGAGGGCAGCGAGACCATCTGTTGCTGCCCATTCAGGAAAGTGAGGGGAGGGTTGTGGTCCACTAGGGAGGATGCTGGGTTGTTCACTGTCAAGATGCGGGTTCCATCCTTAGCTGGTGATGTTGAAGACAATGAGGTTTATTTTAAAAAACCAAAAACAATATTAGGATTTAAGTTTCCCTTACTTTCATTTAATGAAGAAGTGGTGATGATGTAAACAAAACTAAGCGAGGGAGAAGAATTGAAGACAAGAAAGAGTAAATAGTAAAACGGAATGCAGTAGATTTCTATTTTTTCAAAGACACCTTTCAATGGTACCTACAGTTGTCAACATTATCAAAATTAATCAATATCTTAGTCATGTGTTAAACTTCCAACCTGTCTGCTCAACTTAGCCACTGAACGAATCCGCAATGATGCCAACACACAGAGGAAAGAAGAGGAGCAAAGAAAGAAAAGAAGAAGAAGATAAAAGATAAAAAACAAAAAAGAAGAAGAAAAAGAAGAAGAAGAAAAAGAAAAAGAAGAAGAAGAAGAAGAGGAAGAAGAAGAAGAGGAAGAAGAAGAAAAAACAACAACAAAAGAAAGAAAAGAAGAAAAAAAAGTATAAACATTCAATCTTGAAATTAGTGTAAAGCAAAATTACTGCAGTCAGAACACAAAAAAGAGGGGAATGTTTCATCTTAATATATACTTTTAAACATGCTCACCTGTTTCTTCCCTTATCACCTCTGCCATACCAGGTCTGGGAGCAGTGCCAGATCCACTAGAACTCAAACTCGGCTCAAGCTGGTCAACGACAGCACCATTCCCTTCTGCGCCCACTTCCTCCTCCCCCTCCACTCCGTCTTCGTCATCGTCGTCCACGTCTTGCCCGTCCTGACCGTCTTCCAAGGTTAAAGTCAAGCTGGAATCAAAGTCAGAGCCCTCGTTGTCCTGGACAAAGGAGTCCAGGTTTAAACCTGCAGAGGCCAAAGAACTGCTGAGGATGTCCAGTGGTGGTGGTGCGGGTGTAGTTGCTGCTTTGCTGGTGACGATGATGGCGGTGGATGTTGTTGTTGACAATGATGTTATCGATGATGACGATGTTGATAAAACTGATGGTGCTGATATTAACACAGAGGATGTCAACACGCTGGATGATTTTGTTAGTGATAGTGATATAGGTGGGGACGACGATGAGGACGATGACGATGATGACGATATGGACGGTGGCGGTAGAGGTTGTTGCACAACCTGCAAGGGAGGTGAATATTGGTTTAATTCTGTGGTGTGAACAACGGGTCTATGAGAAAATGGAACAGAGGATGATGATGTCGTTGATACAGATAAAGAGGCGAGGGTTGTGGTGAACTCTGGCCTTCCTTGATGAACACGAGGATTAGCGGTTTCATGAGCAATATCGATGATTCTGACTGAGCTGGATGGCAGTGATGTCAAAGATGATGATGATGACGATGATAATGTTGTTGACGATGGCGGTACCAGGGGGTAGAATATCCCAGTCTGGGTGTCCAGATGACCTTCTCGGGGGATGTCCACTACAGTAGGAGAGGAGGGGGAAAACATTTATAAAATCAGAATTACGATCATTTCATAGAAAAGGACATCTCATCAAAGTATATCAGAGGCAACTACTATAATATGTAAAGGCTGTTATGCGTAAGACTTAAACTTGCCAGTCAGATTTTGTCTTAGCTCCACTGCAGATGCTTTTCTGGCCTTAGACAAATAACACACATGCACTGTTTATAATATTCCTAGCTATTAACATCATATTATATCAATTAATCCATGATCATAGAATGTGAAAACAGCAAAAAGTTTCGGTTTTTATATAATTTACATAATATATACAAACAAACAAAAAGTGTTCATTCACCAGGACTGGCAGGCTTGGTTACGTCTTTTATTTTGTCCTGCGAAAGAGAAGGAAATACTTTCCCACTGGCCTTCTGAGACACTCCTAAAATGCTGACCTGGGGATAAGAGAAGAAAACAAAGGGTAGGAGTAGGACTGTGAATCACCCAGTGAGGGGTATTGATGGGCAGCAGGTTAGTCATAAATATTCAGTCTGGACAGCAGGCTGATTGATGTACCGTCAATTATTTCCCACATACTCGGCTGATCCCCTGCTTGCCTTAAAATCTTGATCCATAGATTTTCCAGCTCTGTATCAGGCCATGTGTACTGGTGGGGCACAGTCTTGCACTTAACCTGGATATGTTTCAGCTGAATCTGTGCATCGATGCCTGGAATCAGCAATGATGGGAAATTTTTGAAACATCATTTTGTTCACTGAAGCTCAGATCTACGTCATCTACATAGCCTCAATAGCTGATTCTGAAGACCCCCCTAAAATCACTTGGCGCCAAGTGCGCACTGAATTACACAGAGGTATTGATAATTTAACTTAAGGCAAAGACAATAAGAAGTAAAAAATAATTTTAAAAAGAAGGTAATTGAATGCATTGGATCCAAAATCAAATTTCCTCGTGGGCTTATAATATCGAGTTTGTTTCCAGAAACCCAATGTTGGATTTTTATTAATTACCATCACGTGTCGTGTGCGAATCGATGCAGATATCCCATGAAATTATTTTTGGCCGACAACCAGCTGGAGACAGCAATAAAGTAATGTCATTTTTAAAAAACCCTACGTCATCCCAAGTCTTTCTCAGAAGGTGCCCTCCAGGATAGTTTATCGCAAAGCCGTAATTTGTTTCCAAAGTTTGGATACTTACATAAGTATGTGGGGTAATGAATAATTAATTCTAAGAAAACTGACCAGTAATTAGCGAAGCGGCGCTCCGTCTCCGTTCTGTTTTCACGCCATTTGATCCGGTCAATGTATTTGCACAAAGTCCTAGGTTATAATCGATGCAGTTAAAATATGTAATGGGTGATCGCATTGATCGATTTTCTGGAGAGAGAAAAGAAGAAAATGACAGAGAAGAAGAGGAAAAAGAAAAGGAATAAAACAAAAGGGGAACGGGAGGGGGTGGGATAAAAGAAGAAGAAAGAGGATGGAGAGGAGAGGGAGGAGAAGAAGGATAAAGAAAGAGAAAATGATGAAGAAAAAATACATCTAAGAAGGAGGAGAAGACAGGAATGGTCAAGAAGGGGATGAGTACTAAGAGGAGGAAGTGGAACAAATGGAAAAAATATATATCAGAAAAGAGGGAAAAATGACAAGGGGAGATAAATACAATAAAGAGGAAGAAGCCTGTGTCGATAAAGTAACTGGCTACTTCAAACATAACAATGAACAGGGATCACAAATAGAAGAGAACACCC
>JARFNW010066916.1:0-13648 GCA_031763155.1 Dirona albolineata | reverse complement strand
ATGCTTATCTATCCTTCCATCCATCTAATCTGTTATCTATATATCTATATATCGTTTCACGCACACACACGCACACACCATGAGTGTAATTTGCCTTTAGCCCTGTATCGCTCTGTTTTCTCATAGTGGCCCTACCAATTTTAAAGATATTTATTTTTTCCTCTTGGTCTCCCTCGTCTTAAAACAAAAGATGTATTCTCGAAAGGGATTGAGATCTCGTGCGCGTGTCTTTGTCCTCCTTGGTATAATATGACCTTATGATATGGTTACTATGTTGTTTACTTGATGCTTGCATGGTGCAATGTGCCTGAACTTTGTTTCTTTCTCATCAAGTGATGCTTTGTTTCACAATCACTGACGCACAAGTCAAAAGTTCACCAAGTGCTCTCACAGAGTTACTCACAGTGTTGATATTAATGTGATGTCGAAAT
Organism: Dirona albolineata; assembly: GCA_031763155.1. Lineage (NCBI taxonomy): Eukaryota > Metazoa > Mollusca > Gastropoda > Nudibranchia > Dironidae > Dirona > Dirona albolineata. The sequence goes on along the minus strand of JARFNW010066916.1, from coordinate 13,217 downwards.
CCATCTCTTGAACTTGGAACTCATAATAATGTATATGTGTTTGTTTGTGTATAATGACTGCATGCATTGACCGACTGAAACATGTAACCTTCAAACTGAATAATGTACTCTTTATAAAATGTTGATTTGAATTACAGCCTTATTGAAATATGCGATGATGATTGGTTTATAATGATCATCAAAAGTTAACGTCATAATAATTCCCTGTAGCGGATATGTCTTTAATTATGACATAGAAAATAGATTCAATGGTCAATTTTTATTATGAATTGTAAATCTTGTTGCTTGAAAAACTATATATTTTTAATCATGCTATCACTTTATTCAGGCACTTTTTCAGTAAATTGGAAGGAAAAAATGTAAAAAAAATTGAACCTATTCTGCATGATGAGAAAATCTAATCAAGACTATTTTTTTTTAAATTTGTTTGAATTGGAGGCGAAAATTGTTATCCATCCTTTTTCGACCTTGATCACTTTTCATTACTTTTGCTTCTTCTCTGAAAATTCCAGAGCCCCATTCAGGATTCCGCATCGCTTTCAACATGTTCGACACGGACGGTAACCAGATCGTGGACAAGAAAGAATTCCTGGTGGTAAGCATTCGTCCTTTAACATCATTGTGGACTTTGATATTGAATTTAAAGACGATTATTCCAGTGGTTAAAGACAGGCGTCACAATTACTATTATTCCCCATCACCACCCTCTTGTGAATTTAAGATGAATTGATATAAGAATGCAACCATTTATTGGTTTAATTTCATTTCCATCCGTCCTGATTTAGTTTGTATATTATTGAATAATAAATATGACGTGCATTTCTACCATTTTAAATCATTCAAAGTCAATGATTATCAGTCAGTCAAACCTTAAATTGGAAAAATATTTATCTCTCGAAGACTCTTTCTCTCTTAATTCCAATCTAAAAAATAATAATGTGTTTTGTGATTGTTTCCTCGATCAAACCATTTAGATAGAAAGTGGTTGGGTGGGAAAACGATTGAGAGAGGAGAGGGGAGATTACTCGTGTATGTTGTGATATAGGGACTTTGTTGTCGAGTTGGGCATCCAGGAGTTGTCGAAAAGCGATGTGCCATGGCTTGTCTCTACTACTCCTTTTAAATGGAGCTTGGCACTGGCACTGGCCATCCGTAATGATCTCGGTATCCTTATAATATAATATGCACCATTTATTTCAAGGTGGTTTTTTTGGTATAAATTGTCTTCAATGTGTTAGTTGTATAATCACGTTTTGGAGAAATGTTTGCTGGATGGCAGAAATTAGATTTTGGGGCAAGTTTTCCATTTTCTAAAAAAAAATTATATTTTAAGATGTAGCATTTCTTAGTTTTCTGTATGTTTATTAACGTTCCTCTTTGTTACAGTGATTTGCCTGCTGTGATGACATATGAAAATCACAAGAATAAATAGACTTATAAGAATGTTACTTTTCATTTAATTTTTCTTCTTCTTTTCTCTACATTTAGTTTATTAATTTATTTGATTAATTATATATTTCTTAATATTATTCCTTTATATTTTTCTTCTCGAACTTTCCACTTTTCCCCCTTATTTTCTCCACCAAGCTTCAATTAACAAAAATCATTCCCAACCTTGTGATTCCAATAATGGACAACTTGCCTCTCATTCACTTTGCCCTTTTGGTTTTCATTGAATTGTTTGTAGTTGATAGGGCTCAATTCCCTCTACCTTATCCTATACCAGTTTTTTACCCTAAGAGAGAAATTATAATGATACCTAGTTAACAGATTGGCTATGGCGTAGATAGATTAGATAGTGCATGTCGTGTTTTATGCAAAGGTAACTCCCCATGTCATTATCACATTGATTGGGAGTAGAGGGGCCGGGCCGTTTGCGGCCGAGGGTGTAAGGCACTGGACTATCAACCGAAAGGAAATGGGTTTCACTCTCCGCCACCCATTGTGTGTTTTGTGTTTAGTTTCTTGACAGTTATTGTCTTCAGCCAGGACTGAGGGACAAAACAAAGTCTTTCATTCATCATCGTCATCTATTGAGGGTCATTCGTTATTTGTTCGACTTTTTTTATAATATTGAGCGTTTGCACTTCCAATACAGTATGTAGGTATTAGTATACGATCATTGACATGACCTTATTTTTAAATTGTTGAATAGTTTGTGTAGATCAGATCCAGGATAGTGCACCTGTTGTGTTGGTTTTTTTTGTGTGTATAAATGAAATGAGATCATAAACATTGCTTTATTAGTTTTGTTTTTCATATTATTGTACATTGAATGGGAAATGACGCGTCGACAATGATTTATTTACACATTAAATGTGATGCATTAGATATATTATATTATGAAATGTGGAATATAAAGTTGTCTTGTGTTGTTTCACAGTATGATATTTATAATGTATCATTCGTGTTTATTTGCGACCGATTGTCGTGACGTCGAATGGTTATAGCATAGTATATGAAATCATGATTGGTAATTGTGCTTTAGATTTTGTAACGATCGTGGAACATCGTACATCATTGCATTGTATTTCGTCATGATTTGAAAACAGATTATGTTATGTATTTCGTCATGATTTGAAAACGGATGTTATGTATTTCGTCATGATTTGAAAACATGTTATTTCATGGCCGTCGTCACTATCATTTGCTTTCGTTGAATTAATAACACGTTTCATGTATCAAATTGTTAATGTCCAATTTGTGCATGTTGTTGTCACGTGTCACAAATCGATGGAATGGAAGGACGGATGTCATCCGTAGCAAGATTGCGCAGCTTTATTTCACAAACAACAACAACAACAACAGCAGCAGCAACATCAACAACATCGGCAATAACACTATTCCACCACCAACAACAACAACAATTCTCGACCACCACCAACATCTACAACAAAAGCAACAAACGATTCTAAGAAAATCTGTTATTGTATTGTACAGATTGATTGTTGGCTTTTTGTGCTTTTGTTGGATGCATTTGTGTCCTGGATTCATCATGTTTTCAGTTTGGTTTTTTTTTTTCATGCTGTGTCATTGTTGCTTTGAGTCGGTGTGTTTTTGTTTGTTTTGTTTTGTTTGTTTGTCTTTATTTATTTATTTATTTATTTTTGTGTGTGTTTTCCTGATGTTCTCATCCTCTGTATGACTTTTATCAGTGGGGAAATAATAGCTAGAAAGCTCAAGTCTTCCAAAGCTCATCGCACTCAGGAGCCAAGTTCATCTAATTGTATGTTATAAGTCTGGCAGGATTTAGTTTTTTCATTAGAATGTCCATGTCCTGCTGTTAAAAATGAAAAGGGTTTACACAACAGTTGGGTGTTTTCAAACCCTAACACATCAAAACAAAAACAAAACTATACTCGAGTATATCAATATCTTCCAAGATGGTTTAACATAATTTAATATTATGTTACATTTTAATTGTTTCGCTTATTTGCTTTACTTTTTCATTAATAGTAAACATTTGTATCACCATTTTATTTTTTATTTTTTTCTTATAAGAGTGAATATTATTATTGTTTACGTTGCCACTAGATTGTTGGGTTGTTTTTTACCCTAATAACTAACACGTCCTTTTTGTCACCCGCTTTCATAGAAACGCATAATGATGACAATAAATAATAATGATAACGACAATAATAATGAAATGATAGTGATGATAATAATAAAATGATAATAATCATCATAACAACAACAATAATAATGATGATGATGATGATGATGATGATGATGACGTCTATGATGGTAACAAAGAAGGTATTCGGCATGTGTTGTCAATGGCAACCAGGAATGCAGTGTCAAGTGGTGGCAACGTAATGGTCAATAAAAAATTAAAAAAACTTTATGGGGGGGGGGGAGGGTCAAAGCAAAACAATCAACTTGAATAGCCAAGGAACACTAAAATTCAATTGATTGCTATATAATAGTTCAGCCACAAAAGAGCGCTTATGGATGCTTCAGAAAATTAGAAAAAACATCCCTACTGTTTTATGAAAATAATCATGATAATAGAATATACACATGCTTTATTTACTCGTATTTGATTTATTGTTCTTGTACGATTTGTTTGATTTGTGTCTGGTTTGATTCATGATATTATAATATTTTTGTTCTTTTGTTTTGTAAAATTTGAGAAGAAAGAGAAAAAAAAAGAAAGACAGACAGACAGACAGAAAGTAGAAAAAAAGAAAGACAGAAAGAAGAGGAAAGAAAGAAAAAAAGAAAGAAAGAAAGAAAGAATGAAAGAATGAAAAAGAAAGAAAGAAAATAAACAAAGAGAAAAAGAAGAAAGAAAGAGAGATATAAAAAAAGTAAAAGAGGATCATATTTTCGATGAAGCAAAAAAGAAAAATGAAATTACACGACATGATATTCTGATTGTGTTTCAGTTGGAGACCTTCTTCACACTCCCACCCACGGAGAGAAAGTTTATACCACGGGACGCAGGCGAACTTCAGAAACTATTTGATGTAGGAATGCATCAAAGTCATTATTATTACTGCTACTACCACTACTACTACTACTTAATAATCTTGCTCTCTCGCTGCTAGGCTGGCATTGTGTTCCCCCCTCCCCTCTCCCCCCTGCAATCCTCTACTCACGTAATATCTCACCTCGAGCATAAAATTAGACCAATGCTTTTGTTTCAGTTTCACACCACCTTGAATGAAGTAGTAGTATTTATGGCTATGTCACACGATTGGTAATAATAATAATAATTGGTAGTGAGTATCATTAATTTTTACAGTTTTGTTAAGTTTGCATTGGATTTGTTTTTTCCCTCTAGTTTTTTGGTTGTTTAAGTTCCAGTGCTAGGTTTTCCCAAAAGTAATTTGAATTGTTTTCGATTGCGATTGTTTTGCCGTTGCAGATTTTGCATTTGTGTAAAGAACAACAATCTACTACTATCATACAATGAATACTTAGGGGAAAACAATTCAATCCCGATAAATTATGGAAATTTAATTTGGGCAAATTACCTTGGCCTGCAATTATAATAGTAAAAAAATTTTTTTTTTTTTTTTGGAAAGGTAAAAGAGAAGAGTGGGTCACATAAAGAAATAACAATATTTAGATTTAAACGAAGTTGATAGACCAAATTAATATTTAGTCAATGATAAAACTAACCAAGATATTCAAAGTATTGAGATACACATAGAGACAAATGAATCTGTTATGACTGTCAGAAGCATTGTTCTCTTGGTGAACACCCCCCCCCCCCCCGATCCACCTTCCTCTGCTTTCCCGTCTCCTTTGGATTAAAGCTTTATCATGTTATTACGATACATCATTTAGAATTCTACATTCAAGTCAAAAGAAAAAAAGTCCATAAAAAAAACTAGGCCACTTTTATTAACTGCAAAAAGAGATATTAACTAAAAGTTGTTGTTTGTTTTTTTTTGGGGGGGGGGGGGTAATCTGTTCATGAAAAGTAGTTTGTAGACATATTTAAACGTCATGATAATAAGTTTCAACCTACGTTAATTACCACAAATCGATAGCAGCAAGAGCAATTGGAGTAATAATATTATAGAAGTAAAAAAAAAAGATAAGTAAAACATCAAGTATGCTTTTGTAGGTACATGCTTATCTTCTTTTCGCCTCTTGCTCTGTATGGAAACTTTTCGGTGCCGTTTGGTGTTAGACTGTATTGTATGTAGGCTGTGCAACAATAATAGGATTGGTCTGGTTTCAACGTAAAGAGTGGATAACTGATATTGATATCATTTGGTTTTAAAGTCTTCTCCATTGGTTCTACTGTCTTTTTTTATTTCTTCATTTTGTTTGTTGTTTTGTTTTGGGGTTTTGTGTATGTGTGTGTGTGTGTGTGTGTGTGTGTGTGTGTATGATAATTTTGCGTGGCAACTATTTTCTGGTTTGTTTGTTGAGTTATTTTATTTATTTATTTTTTTATTTTTTTCATTTTTTTGCGCACTTTTTGTCCCTTGGTTTTTTTGTTTTTTGTTTTTGTTTGTTTTAGGGGTTTTTTTTTAATTTATTTGTTTTGTTTTGTTTTGTTTTCTTCTTATTTCTTTCTTTCCAGGGTCAGTTCTAGTACTTATGTACATTGTTTTCTCCTCAGTGGTCGCACATTAGTTTTTACTTACTAGACTACTGCACTTGGTACATAAAAGTAAATGTCAATCAGATACAATGCGGTTTGAAAAATTATTGGATTTTGTTTATTCCCCGGATTGTCTGTTGATAGACAATGAAAATGTGTGGTTTGTTTGTTGATTGATTATCTCATTGCAATGTATAATATATCAATGAACTTGAATGGATTGATATAACAGATGCATCCAACCTTTGAAGGCATGACGTGACCATGTTACTACTATGTGGCTTTGCATCACTTTTACAGCATTTGTTTTTAAGAGGAAAGACTGATTGATTGATCCAACATCCTTGAACAAATATGAATAATAATAATAATAATAATAATAATAATAATCTATATTAGCAGCACCAGAACTTCTATCTTTTTTGGAGCACTTATTAATTGGTGAAATGAGCATGTTGTATTAATGACTGTACTCGTTCTTTGAGTCAATAATATGATTGCATGGATGGCAATTGATTTTGATCATTTCACACAGCAGCGGCTCGGGTATCACTTCGTGGAAAACAATAATAATGATAATAATCGACATTGTGCCATTAATTCAGCTTTACCTCCCCCTTCTTCCCTTGGTTTCTAATCAGTAGGTATGTGAAGAAAAAAAAGAAAGAAGAAAAATGGTATAGCTTTAAAGGTAAAACAAGTAACAGAACAAGGAACGTTTCGGGTTTCCCCTCCGTCAGCTAACAAACATACCAAAAAAATACGCAAAACACATCAGTGCGGTCGGTACGTCCAGTAGTTACAGAACAGTATGGAAATGGAAACAGTGGAATTTGTTGTTGTTTTTTACTTCATGTGGGTTTTGATGTTGTTTTTGGTTTTGGGGATTTTTTCTTCTTCTTTCTTCTCACCACAATCTCACTACATTAGTGGATATCTCTTAGATTGAAAAGCCCAAAGGCATTTTTGTCATTACTTGTCCGATATTTTTATATTTTTGATTTTTTTAAATATATATTTTTTATTTATTTATTTATTTATTTTTTTATTTTTAGTTTTGTTAAGTTTTTAGTAGTCATTGCATTATGTTCACCATTGTTGACGAAGAGTCACTTTTCTCTCTTTTTAAAAAAAGTATACATAACTCTTGAGTGATCACTCCCTCTGGATCTTTCGCAATCACTTTGATTCTGTCCTGTGTTTGACCAACTGTTCTATTTCAATTATTCCTGGGTGGAGGGGGCGATTTAAGAAAAAATCTTGGTCTAGAAACAACTAAAGCGCTTGAAAAAAAAGAAGCAACTGCCTGGTAGATGAATGTACCGTACTCAATGCCCACTCTACTGTGTTGTAATTGTACCTGGAAATCTACAGCTTTAATGGAATACCTCCCCCTGCTCCATTTCCTCTCCTCTCCTACTGTGTGTGCAGTGAAATTCATGTGCTTCCTTCTGTCTCCCATATATAATATATCAACCTTAGACCATGTTTTCTCGTACTGTCCATCCTTTCCAAATAAGGTATGCACACTTAAAAGAGGGGTGAAAATGGTATTGTGCCATGTGTAAAACTTTTATTAAAAACGAAGAACGTTTCGGGTTTCTCCTTCATCAGCTAACAAGCACAGAAATATGAAACACAAGTCGGTGATCACATGAATCTGTTTGCTGGCCCGCATGATAGAATTTACTCCTATCGTCAAGCAGCAAAATCAGCAAAATAAAAAGAAAGAAATTGAAGTACACATTAAAAAGTTTGGTTGTCCTGATCCCCCCCCCCATCAGTATCCCAGATCCACACCATCAGTATCCCTGATCCACACCATCAGTATTTTAGATCCATACCATCAGTATCCCAGATCCACCCCATCAGTATCCCAGATCCACACCATCAGTATTTTAGAAACATGCCATCAGTATCCCAGCTCCACACCATCAGTATTTTAGATACATGCCATCAGTATCCCAGATCCACACCATCAGTATTTTAGATACATGCCATCAGTATCCCAGATCCACACCATCAGTATTTTAGATCCACACCATCAGTATTTTAGATACATGCCATCAGTATCCCAGATCCACACCATCAATATTTTAGATCCACACCATCAGTATTTTAGGTCAATACCATCAGTATCCCAGATCCACACCATCCGTATCCATGATCAATACAATCAGTATCCCAGATCCACGCCATCAGTATCCCTGATCAATACCATCAGTATTTTAGGTCAATACCAGTAGTATCTCAGATCCATACCATCAGTATACCTGATCAATACCATCAGTATCCCAGATCCACACCATCAGTATCCCCGATCCATACCATCAGTATCCCCAATCCATACCATCAGTATCCCCAATCCATATCATCATCAGTATCTCTGATCAATACCATCAGTATCCCCGATACATACCATCAGTATCCCCAATGCATACCATCAGTATCCCCAATCCATACCATCAGTATCCCAAATGCATACCATCAGTATCCCCATTCCATACCATCAGTATCCCCAATTCATACCATCAGTATCCCCAATCCATACCATCAGTATCCCCAATCCATACCATCAGTATCCCCAATCCATACCATCAGTATCCCCAATCCGTACCATCAGTATCCCCATTCCGTACCATCAGTATCCCCAATTCATACCATCAGTATCCCCAATCCATATCATCAGTATCCCCAATCCATATCATCAGTATCACTCGTCCATACTGTACCCCAGATCCACAACATAAGTATCCTGGTCCATACGGTCAGTACCCCTTGATCCAACAATGTCTGCACCCCTGATCCGTACTGTCACAGAAGTTAAAATGATGTTTGATGTAATGTCATGTATTACCAAAATGCCACCTGTACGTATATTGTGCAAAAGTAATGTTGTGCAGAAGTAATGGCGTGTGCTCAGTGATTGTTTTGGGGTTTGTTTTTTTACAGAGCCTTCACTCCGTCCCTGCTCCTTCCTGCATGCTACCCATATAAGTCTATACTGAACATTTCACATCTCCCTCTGCCTTTTCTGTACCAATGACATTAGTGACAATTTGCATAAGAGACTAGCCTGTTGGTTTAAGTATTGTTGTAATATGAAATCATCTGAATTTGAATTTTAATTATTTTTTTTTACATTGTATATAATTTTTTTTTCTTCCCTTGTTTAAGAATTTTTTCATTTTCTCAGTACGTAATAGTAATATTGAAATTGTAGGAAATATTTGAAAGTGGATCGGTGTCATACTTTTATCTTCTTTTCATTTTGATGTTAATATTTATTACTATTATTATTATTAGTATTAAAAATGAATTCATTCATTTATAAAATTAATTTCTACAAGTATTTGTTTATCCATTTGTTTTTAATGATTTCGTGTGCATGTTTGAGGGCTCGTCTAGTTATTATCTATCATTTTGTGTCATGTTTCTTCCAAATTAGAAATGCTCTTCTTGCACACGAGCATGTCTGCATTTTATACCCTTTGCATAGTTTGGTAGATTTGGCGCCTGATCTGCATGACATCTCAACTGCTATTCCTCTAACCTCTTAAGCATGTCTTGTAAGAGGACTCTCCATTAAGTTTAAACTTTTAGATCTGACATTTTGAAATCTTGGGAATTTAAGTAACTTCAGTACAAAATGAGCAAAAGCTTAAGAAGAAACCCAAGACATTTTCTGTAAATTTTAATGTTTTCCTTTTTTCTTTTTTTTTTTTGGACTGTAAGATAATAAATAAATCATAAAGAAAATATCTTGAAGATCGTTTTAGATTATTTTTTATTTTATTTTTCAACATGATCCTTTTTATTTTTATTGATTAGTTTTGTCCCATATTTTTATCAAGATTATATTTAGCAGTCTATATTTATTTAGCTTTTATATTAAGATTTTATTTACATTACATGTTGTCGTTTTGTCATTTATCATTTGTTCAATTTGCTTTCATAATGTAATTTTCTTCTTTTTTTTAAAAATAGTATTTTGTTTTGTTTTTTGTTTTTGTTATTCTTGATTGACATTTTGATTTGCAACATGACACTCCCCATCCGCCTTTAAAACAATCAGCTCTTTGAGAAAATAATACTACCTACATTTGTACAGCTTCTCCAGTAATAAAAAGTTTGTTGTTAACAAAAACAAAAATCCCCCCCCCCCACCCCCACCCCCAGCCCCAGCTATAATAATATGTGTGCAGTTAAAAATCGAAACCCCTGATTAAAATCCGCAGACCCCACCCTCTGACTTTTCTTCTTTGTGTGATAACAATAATGACAATGATAATAATATCGTTAGTGATTAACTTTTCCAGATGACATTCATTTCAACTAAGGGCATTGAAGCAACAACAACAACAACAAAACAAAAAACAAGATAAGATGACGAAAAGGAAGATTGTTCCACCCTAACTAATATGCAAAGCTTTTTTGTGTTTTTTTTGTTTTTTTCCATTCTCTGGCATGATGCCCTCCCTAGCTGGAGAAAGTTTTCAGTACGGCCAGCAAGTCCTCTTCCTCCTCTTCCTCTTCGTCAGAGTCTAGTGCCTCGGATGGATCAGAAGCTGCCAGTAGTGCCAGTCGTCAAGTAGGTGATGGTGGACTCTCTTTGACAAAACAAGTTGTATTGGAAAATATAATATACTGGGGGAATACTCGAGTGAAACGATATTATATGTGTGTGTGTGTGTGTGTTAAAAAAGAAAGAGCATGATGCATATATCGCATATCGCATATATCATATCTCTCTAATCTGTCGTAGCTCTTCCCTACCAGATAATATAATGTAATGGGGCCAGAATACGAGATACACTGTGCTACTTATTATTTTGTCCCCTGAAATTTTTAGATTTAGAAGCAGTAGGTTGATCACCTGCTCGTATTAGTATTCGTATCGCCAAGCTTTTTGTTAAGCCTTGCGTGATGATGTGAGCATCGGCATTGGATCTCTCATACAAGGAGTCTAGGGTTGTCTTTATACTCACAACTGATTATACGTCCATTACCCAACCAACTGCTAGTCGATGCTGTTTAGTTCAAGTCAGTTGGGTGATTGCACAAATCATGTCCTTATCACTAGACTGCTCTGTGACTGACTTTTATTACTATGTAACTACAACCACTACTTTTTCTGCTGGGGCTGCTGCTACCATCACTACTACCACCACCATCAGCACTACCACCACTACTACCACTACTATCACTATCACTACTACTATCACTATCACTACTACTACTACTACTACTACTACTACTACTACTACTACTACCACTGCCATTATTACTGCTACTACTGTTGTGTTTTCATGCTACGCATTTATCTTCTAAAATTATTTCTTCTTCCACTGCCAACATGAAATCATGATGGTCATTTGTGTCGACTAACATCGGAGAGCGACAAAAGTACATGATAATCATATTGTTATGTTCTTAACCATGATTCAGCCTATGAGTATTAGTCCATACCTTTTCATCAGTAATAGCACTAAGGAAAGAAATGAAATGCCCTCAAAAATGAAATGATTTTTAAAAAGTAATTGAAGAAAAGAAACAAACCCCCACGTTGTACTTTGTAGCTGCTTCAGATCTTTTGCTTTTAATTAGTCTGCACTCACAAATTCATTCTTCGGCACTTTGAGTATTGTTTCATTGTGAAACCAGATTAGGTCTTAGTAGTCTTCTTGTGCTGTAATAAGTGTACGCTTTCTTTTCTTGAATGGGATCGCTTTATTCAAAAACTGTCTTTTATTAATTTGATAACTGTCGATTAAGTGTTTTTTATTTTATAAATTTACTGTGTGACTATTGTGTTTTTTGTGGGGTTGTTTTTTTCACCTTGTTTAAGTTTTGAGATACTTTGCCTCTTAATTAATGTTAACCATTAACCCTTTCATTGCCAAACACAATTTGACACGTGTGTGTGTGTTGTCTTCTTTTTTTTATATTGACATTGGTTTTGATATATTATAACCTGAATTATGGTTGCCGCGGTAACTATTTGTCAACAACAATAAGTGAATGGTAACTGTTCACTCTCAGTTACTCAGTTAGTCTAGAATGAAAATAAAAAAATTTTGTTTGGCAATGAAGGGGTTAAGTTGTTTTTTTAAATTGTCCATCTGTTTTGGAAACGATTGCAGTTTAGTAGTATCATCAGCATGCCAAGTACAATGTTTAATAAATGGTTTAAATTCTTTCATGTTGAGCATGACTGGTCATCATTCGATTTAAATCCAGTGACTTGTACCACAAAACACAGTACATGGCAATTTAACACATTCGCCACGTTCCTAAATATTATTATTAATGTTATTATCTGAATGTAATGCAATTTTTCAGTTTGTTTTGTGTTGTTTTGGGGGGGGGAGGGGGGGGGGGAGTATGCTACGCTGCATCACGGGTTGGTTGGTTTGTTTTTTTTATTTATTTGTTTGTTTGTTAATTATATTTATAAAGTTGAATAAGTATCACTAAGTCTTTTGTGACTGACCTACCTACGCTAGTGATGTTTTACATTCTAATTCAACTAATGCTAAAAAATGTCAACGTTGAGGCATGGTAGGCCAGACTTGCTGATGGCATATTTGACATGTTTGTGTCGTTGGCTTGTCATCACTGTCCTGTGATGGTTTACAAAAATTCAGATGATGCTGCGGGGGAAAACTGTAAGTAAGAAGAGATAAGCCACAAAAGTTTTGGGTTTTTGGGGGGTATTTTTTTTTTTTTGTTTTTTGTTATAGGGGTGTGTGTGTGTGTGCCTTTATGAATTAAAAAACAGACAATAAATGTAAAAGGTGTAGATGAATAAGGTGATTAGATGACATGTTTGGAAATGTTGGCGCTGATTGTATTGTTCGTTGGTGGCATGAGTGTGTAATGAGTGAGTGAGTAGTTGTGTTAAAGCTGGTGTCGTTTGCCATTTTTTTCAGAACTTGAAGCATGAGATAGTAGAGACGACTCTGCTGGTCCATTTCTTTGGTAGGAAAGGAAAAGATGTTCTCAAGTACAAGGACTTCCATACGTAATGACTGACACACACACACACTCTCTCTCTCTCTCTCTCTCTCTCTCTCTCTCTCTCTCTCTCTCTCTCTCTCTCTCGCTCCCGCTCGCGCTCACTCACACGACCCCACCCCCACGCCCACAGCCA
>JARFNW010066805.1:739-13648 GCA_031763155.1 Dirona albolineata | reverse complement strand
AGAGAGAGAGAGAGAGAGAGAGAGAGAGAGAGAGAGAGAGAGAGAGAGAGAGAGAGAGAGAGAGAGAGAGAGTAGAAATCGACGGTGACAAACTAGAAATCTTAATAGAACCTCTATGACTCTTTAGACATGTTTTCTTCACACACCTTTGCCTTGGCCCAGTTTGGTAGCTGTCCTATGCTGAACCTGTATGCGAGGCTAGCTGGATTGACACTATCATCTGATGATTTTTTTGAGACACCAGGTCTGCCCTTCAAGTCGTACGGGTGATCGTCATCTTCATCGTCTCCATCGTGATAGTCCTGACTAAAAACACTTTCATCATCAAACATGGGAATGTTTCCAACAGACGCTGCCTTGACAACAGGAAGTATGTCATCAGAGGATACTTGGTCTACAGCGATGGGGTTGGGCATCATCAGCTGATCAGATCTGTTGGGGAGGAATGTACACGTGATATAATCTACATAAGAATAACGCCTGCTTGTTCATCATGAAAACCGCAGAAAATATGACAACTAAAGAAAAGCCAACAACTTTGCTTTCCACATATATCGTTATATTTCATTGACTTTTATAATAAAAAGAGAGTAAATATGCTTATATGAATGAAGTAGAAGGGGAGGGAATCAACAAAGCATGAAGGATATGATTTCAGGTATATTTTGTTAAAAAGTATATGTTTTTTCTCTTTGATCTGTCATTTTTTGGGAGGGATATCTCCAAACAAAAGTTAAAAATACATCCAGAGCTAAAAATAACTATAGCTGTACTGTAAAAGCGTTTACCTGAGATAGTCTGTGTCCCTTGTCTCCTTGCCCAACTCCAACAGTCTTCCTTTAATTTGGGTCGTCATGTCCGAGGGCAGACGCCATACAAATATACACCTGGCGAGGAACATTGGGGGAGCATCTTAATCAAGGATTCAAGATTTAATGAGGCTGGTAGGACACACATTACAATACAATTAAGAAAATACAAAAAAACCCCAAAACAATTGTTAGCTTACGTTAAGATGAAATTCAGGCTAACAAACCTTAAAATATTCACATCTTATTTCTTTATTGAAAGAAAAGAAACCAACAATTGTTGCCTCCTGATTATCTAAAGTAGCAGTGCTTTACAAAGTAAATAGAACTAACGCAAAATCAAGTCATTAGCTTCCGAACCCATTGATAAACACTTTCACCTTGACAGTAACCTTTTCTTTTTTAATACAGAATAAAACATCCTACACACACATCCAAACAAACACACACCCAACTTACCCATCAGCAGATACTGTAATCAAATGTTTAAGATCATTTGCAAACTTGACTCCTGTGATTGTTTCAGAATGCCCTTGCATCGATGCCACCAATTCACCAGTTTCAAAGTCCAGGATACAAACAGTTTTATCCGTGCACGCAGTGGCTGCAAAACTTCCTGAAGGATCCAGATGAATTCGCAGCAACAATCCATCATCCCCTGCTGATCCTCTGTAACATTTCTTTTCCTTACGGCTCTGAATGCTGTACTGCCTGTGATTTATAAACGTACCAATAAGTCGATTAGACAGCCATTCTGTGCATATTGACATGGACGGCATTTATTTCTCTTACTTTCACCTGAATTTGATAACACAGTTTTATAGACAGATAGAAGAGAATAAAATGCTCAAACAACTACAAGTAAAGTTGTAATAATTTTCTTGATTTTATGAAACATTATTGTAAACTTAATTCATAAACTTCATTCCAATCATTTAGCTCGATTGAATAGAAAAATATGTCAGACAAACACTCAATCTTTTTCATTTTTATAATCACCTGACATTGCGATCCTGACATGCAGTGGCCAGGTACTTTTCAGTGGGGTCAATGACCATGTCATAGAGAGTTAACTTTGTGGCCAGATGGTGTTCTAGCTGGAATTGGAACTCAGGGGACTGAAAGTGGACAAGAATTATTTTTTTAAATAAAAAAAATGATCATATACTTTATTGGAAAGTCAGAGAGGCTGCTATTGCTAGCACAATTAAAACTACAAATCGGCCAGGATAACACGACTATTATGAAACAATACAGTTTGTTAATATTAATGTTATAGCAGCAAAGAAAGAAAATAAGTCTCAGTTTAATTATTCAGACAGGACAAAATTGACACAAGCTCTCACCGTGACAGCATTCCTGATTAAGATGGACTTATCCATCCCACAGCTGATCATACCCAGCTTGTCGTTGTTGTCGGTGAATCTCACAGCTGTGATGGAAGACGAGTGATCTCCTAAGGTCTGCAGCAACCCATAATTCTCTTCTACATCGAACACATGGATCAGACGGTCTCGGCTTGCTGTGGCAAGAAACCGACCTGTGGACGGGATTGCAAGTATTGGAAATTGTAATTGTAAAGGGAAAGATCATTATTATCATCACAAATATCATCATTGTTCTGACTAACTAGCTATTAAAAAACACAAAAATCTAATCTTAAAGTAAAACATCCTTAAGTATAAGTCATTAAGTGCCTGTGATGTATGCCATTTTCAGTGGTCTTGCTCCGTGAAACATTACAATTTAAAAAATGGTACGTCTTAAGCCATAGGACTTGACAAGGACTGAGAAACTAAAATGGCAACCATTTTATTTTGAAAGTGAGCATTGACATCACAAACAAAAACTAAAAAAGATTATTCCATAAACAGGATATACTATGTGACTTAAAGGTGGAAAATGAAACATTTTTGAACAGAAAGATAACATATGTTGGAAGCAATTCATCATTGCTGATGACAGCAGTAGAACCCCTTACCAAATTTGCTGTAGGAATACTCTAGACACATGACATCCGAGTCGTGAGCCTCCACACTCCTAATTTCATTCAGATATTTCATGTCGTAAATCCTGAAGGAACAAGAAAAATCGTAATCATGTTATTCTCTAAATCTTTTTTGGTTTTAAGTCCCCGTTACCGGATTTTTATCTACCTTATCGTGGAACAATACTTCAAAGAATTATAAGCATCAGAGAAATGTTTAAAACGATGAGATTCCCGATATACACAAATGCCAAAATGACTGGCAAAATATTTTAGGAGAAATATAAAATAAACCATATATTGTTTTCAATTTATCCTCATTGTAATTGAACCAAATTTTAATGTCTGCAGTCTAACCTGACATTTCCTTGTCTATCACCAGATGCCAATTGAGTTCCTTCAGGGCTAACCCTGATTGATCGAATGCCATTTTTGTCGTCATATTTGGTGTCCGTCTTGTCTGTACCTCCAGCTGTTGAAAAACAATGAGATAGTATTTTTGTTGTGAATACATCACATACATAAAAAAAATATCTATCTACTATCAGTTTAACATATTACAGACATGACAAGCCTTTCAAGTTTTATGCAACTTCTGATCCGATGAAGAAAAAAAAAAAAAGTTGTTATGAAGACTTTGCTGGGTTGCAAGCCCAAATTATTCTTTTTTTAAATCTTAAAATGTAAATAGAAAATGTCCTAAGTACCTGGGTTGTAGTCAACTTCAGTCACACAAGTGAGGGCTGGATCCGTGTATATGATCTTCAACAGTTCCTGGTTAGAAAAAAATAAATAATCAAAATCAGTTGTAAGTAAAAGAGAAGAAAAGACTAAAATGAGGGTAGTAAATCCACAATGTATCTGTAACACGTCAATAAAGAAGGACTCTGGTTATTGGGAAAGAAGTGTGGTAACTCACAGATTACATGAACCCGACATATATCACAAATATTGCGAGTTATTTCTCATAACGGTATATGACTTTATCCTTCAAATGAGATTCTTTTCATTGAAAATATTTGATTCTAGTGCAAACGTTAAAAAAAATTATTTTGGGAGAAAACATTTATCACTACTACAACTACTACATGCAAGTGATCATTTTTTCAATTTAGTTTTAGAACAGGCAACTAAAAAAAAGTTATTAATGAATTTAACAGACACAAATGATAAACATCTTACATTGCTATAGATATTCCTCTTGAAGGCAGTGTTTTCTGGCATGTGAGTGTTTAGATTCCACACTCGGATAGTGTCGTCTCGAGACCCAGTCAGGAAAGAGCCTGGGGGTAACATTGCCTCTGTACCTTCTTCCAGTTGGGGATAGATCTGGAAAACAACAGGTGTACAAATCGTAATTATACCATAGCAATCAATCTATATAACATTGCATTAAGATTCTATCTTTCTCTTTTCCTGGAACCTAATGTTACATTGCCTTTACTTTGGTGCCAAACAATGGCAGGGAACTTTCAGACCATTTGTTCCTGAAAGCTTAGATAACTACATCATTAAAGCGCAATGACAAAACACTTGTCCGTCTTGTTTCTTTAATATCAAACAATGTCACATTTCCTCTCCAGAACTTCATCCAATATGGTAACATGTATCCCAGATTAATGAGTACAAACTGTTCATTCATAAAAATCTTTAGGCTCTGATTAAGAAACAAAATATAACAATAATATTGCTCACCTCAAGAGATAGTACACATCCACTGTGGTAGAGGAATGACCAAGCCTTTCCGACTCTCTTGAGGTCATGAACATCCCAGATGTATATACTGTGATCATTATATACACAAGTGACCTGAAAAATATAATAAGATACAATAATAAACAAGGCAAAAATGGCAAATCTTAAATATCTTTTATGAAGACTGTGCTCATTACTGTTTTGATCAATAGCAGTAGTCTGGATTATAGGTATCAATATTATTGCTTTCCTGAGGCACATGTGCTACGGTAAAGCGCTTAGACCTTAGATCGTAAATAAGCACAAATAACAAAGCAACAACACCAAAAAGTATTGAACCCAATCACAAAAATCGATTATAAAAATAATGCAACTAAGCTTCATCAACCATTCTATGGCTTACCTTCCTATGTTCATCATCAAAGGCAATACATTTGGTATCAGGATAATTTGCATCTTCCCTGCTGCTGACCATGTGGCTATTTGAGGGGAATAGAAAAGTCAGGGAAAATTGAATCACACACTTTCTCACAGCGCCACCAATGCGAGCACAATTTGAACAATAGTATGAAGAATTGTAAAACATCAAACAATACAAATATACTGGATTCATATCTAAGAAGAAAACATTTGAATTGTTGAAATGACTGAAAAGGTAGAGGTGTGTTGTCAGGGTAGCAAGTGTCACAAAAAAACAGAAACTTCCCACCTAAGTTTCATAAGCCTTTACATGGAATGGAGGTTGCCTTATGTGTTAAAGCAGAAAGAGCTATTTTTTAAAAAAATATTCAAATGAGAAGACATATATCTTTTAAAATATTATGAATGTCTTTAACATATACAACTTCAAAATGTCTTAAAATTTATACTAAGACATGAAAAAAAATGTTAAAGAAACAAAATGCCTACTTTGCGGTTGTGGCTGTAGTGATCTCCACCCCAAGATGATGAGGCTTTGGTAGAGAGCACAGGTAATGCAATGTGGTGGCGTTAAACACTCGAACAATGCCTTCAGAGCATCCTACAAAGATATGTTCTGTGCCCGATGTTATGCAATTTGATGATCTTGTCTGAAAAAATACAAAATAAATACTAATAAAACAAAGAAAGGGACAAGACTATATGATTATGATCCAGTTTTTAAAGTTTAGTAATACATTTCTGTCATATCTCTCCTTAAGTTTAGGGACACTAAGCATGAATAATTATTTCACAGAAAAAAATACTTTTCTAAGATGAAAAGTACACAAGTCAACATAATAAAACTTTATAAAATATTTTCCAACCCTTCCACTTCACTATAAAATAAATGTTCCCAAGCTGGCATCAAAATGTAAAAAAAAAACAACAGAAAATGAAAAAATTATTATGATAAGTAATATATACTTATGATGTCGGCAAACTTACTCTGAGCTCCACCCATTTATCCAGTAGCCTTTTTTCATTAATTTCACACAGCAGTCCAGACTGGGTAATGGCGAAAAATCGTCCACACAGCTTTCCCTTACCACTAACAACATCACAGAAAAAGTTGTCTTTTTGGTCACCCAGGATACCAGACCGGCCAGCCAAAGGTACAGTTTGGTTGATCTGAATAATAAAGAATAGATTGTTTTAGCACTTCATATTTTGTGAGCTGTTTTTTGGTTTTTTTTAAACCCCCAAAAATGGGAGTAACATAAAATTATGACTGTTTGGAATAAGATCTTGATCTTAAGCACATTCATATTGCTTTATGTGCTGTATAAGACATCCCTTTCAGAGCCTCATGGACATTTCAAAACAAACATCATTCTGTGATCTAAGTAGTGCAATAATATTGGAGACTTTGCCTTTCATATCAATACATCATGTTGTGGGTGAAAGCATCAAGATTGTTTTGTATAACAAGTAAAAATGGTCTTATACTGAAAGTAATCATATCTATCTTGGATGAACGAAAGGCAATATCTTGATTCTTTTATGTGATAAAATCAGTAATGCAGATGTTATGAGTAAATGTATACTTCTCTCACACAAATAAGACCAAAAACAGTATACTTCACCCACCTTTGACCTGCGTTCTTCAAGATACCAGAAGCGTACATGACGATTGCCGACAGTGACGAAACATTTGCCATCTTCAGAATAAGCTATGGCACTGACCTAAATAAGACATTGATAGAATGTAAACATTAATGACATTACCAAACACATTTCATGACTCCGCCTTTAAAAAACATATTTTCTCCGCAGTCAAGAGGAAAGTTAAACACATCCAGAAGATCTACGAAGAAGTATCGATAATAACATAAATACATCTACAATGAATGATGACCTATCACACAGTTAAGTATTATTTAAAATAACCATAGGTAACTGTAAATAAGTCTTCATTGATATCACAAATAAAAGCTGAAGGTATTTAGTATGAGGAGCTCACCTTGCTAGAGACCTTATTGGAGGCAACCTTGTTACCAGATTTCCAATTCCAGACGATAATCATCATGTCATGCTGCGTTCCCACGGACACTACCTCCTTCATATTAGGGGAAAATGTCTGAATGGAAGACAGGAAAGTTTTGGTCATCTTCTTGCATTACATAATAGCACATAGATAGATCATGGTCACACCGTACATAAAACGTAAAGGAAAAAGTTTACTTGGCAGAAATAAACCCAGAGGCCCTATCCACAGCAGCACCTACTTCCACAATGTTATAAAATACATAATATATTATGAAAGACTATGAGCTATTTTATCTCTTAGCATCTTAGCATTTTATACTATGACTAGCACCATTTCATATTCATATCTGTTCAGAACATCAAAACAATTATAAGATTACCATACCCCCCTCCCCAACCCCCCAAAAAAACAACAAAACCAAACAAACAAAACAAAAAAAAAGCAACCACGACAGACTGTCTTTACCACGCAGTTGACGCCAAATTTGTGACCAAGTAATTCGGCAATTTGCGTCTTCTCAGCCACATCCCATATTCTGACAGCTGGCTGGTGACCGTTCTGGTGATTGAAAAAGACAACATTGGATTATTCAATTAAAAGACTGTAATTAACTGTTACAAACAAATTGAACCTCTTTAACCCACTGCATTTTCGCAGCACCACTGCAGAAACATACTTGTCTTCCCAGGGTGTGCCTTTGGCAAATCCAAGCCCAACAAAGAATGCATAAAATATCTTATCTATCGTCCACATTACATTTATTATTATATTATTTTTACCTACGCCACAAAGCTGATGAGAAAATTACAGACAGATAAACACATGCACATTATATAATCTATGCCCAGCATTTTGAATCCATTAAAATAATCCCAGGATGTACCACAACTAGTGCTTTGACAATAGGTCTAATCAAATGACACTTGACATCAACTTAAATTCATTTGAGATCAATCATGCAGTACTTGACAATCACTGACAATTGTATACAAAGACTTGCAAGGTTAATTAAAATATTTATGCAATTAGAGGAAACAAAAAAGAAAGTTTCTAACTACGACATTCAAATAACACTATGGATTTTTAAATACATCTTTAAAAGGTGGAAGCTTCAAGTTGTCCTGTTACTTTGAGCAGTAACAACTAGGATATAACAGTAAAGTGTTTATCAATAATATATACGAACCTCATTGCACATTCATGTCCAATTTACTAGCTGGCAAAGGTGTTTGGACCCGGTCGGCTCATTACCTGCTTGTCTTATATCCCTGATGCAGTCTTTCAGTTCTAACCATGTATCAGGTGATGAGTGACATAGTCCTGCTGATTGACATTTTAATTTACCGCCATATGTGTTACGAGCACCCTCCAAAACTTGACATATTATATTATATATACACATATACAGTAGTCTCCGCTTAAGAACTCTCCGCCTAAGTGCAGGGTTTGGCTGTGAAACCAAATTTTTTCTATGTAAAGTTACCCCTCTAAGTGCACGTTTGCTCGGAGTGGACCCCGCCTAAGAGCGCGTTTTTGCTCTAAGCGACCCAAATTTACCTAACATTTGTGATCGAAATTACATTTTTAAAAACTTTTTAAACCAAACTAGTAATGTAATCTATCAGCTAGGCACATATTAAATCACAACCCTTCATTTCGTTTAGAGCGCAATAATAGGGATTGTTTTACCTGCCGCACTGTTCCAGGCTAGCTAAACCGATACTGATATAACACTCGGTCGAGAAATCATTGCACATCGCGTTACGCACGAATAGGGATGAGACATTCGCAATGACCGTCAAGGATTATGTCTGTTTCATTGTTTAGCTCTTCAAAGGAGATGCCAACTGCATAATGTGAGTCTCACATGTTTTGTCGCGATGTCCACTGATTGGCTTTCAATGCGGCTATCGTTTTCCTTCATGTGGTGTTGTCATTTGGTTTGTGGGCAGAGTTTTTGGTCAGTGAAACATTAGAATGGTTCTGCCCATTGCGTGGGTGGAATTATTATTTTTTTTTTAAGATAATGACTTGACACTGGATAAATTCAATTGGTTAGAAGGCAGAGTTATTGATGAATTGACTGATGCTGACATGCTCTTTATGAGTGATCATAATATGTCAGAACCCCGCCTACCCTGGCCGCCATTTTCCTCTCTTTGTCTAAGTGCCCGTTTTTTTTGTCCCCCGACGACCGTGCACTTAGGCGGAGACTACTATTTATATATATATATATTTTAAAAATATAATATAATATGCCTGGCTGCTACACTGCTTTCTACAGTATAGAGGGTATTTAACAAACAAACAAACAAAAAGAAACATTTTTAAAATACCTACCTCGCCAGTGACAAGGTACTTGCCATCCCTGGAGAAAGCCACAGCAGATATGAACTTTCTGCATGCATTGAATATGTGTGTTTGTTTATTCTTCTGCGGGTTGAACAACACTGTGACACACCTTAGAAGTGAAATTAATATATATTTAAAGAGTGTAAAAAATGTCTTTAAAAGCCAAGAATTCAATTAATAAACATACAAGTATGATTGATTTTCAAAGTTACGAATACTCTAACTCCATGTAATCTTGAATCAACAATGTGAGCTAGTACTAACCCAACAATAGAAGCTGTAGTAAGTAGATAAAAGTAAGGACAACTTCTAAGCAGTATACACAGACAATTAGATGTGTATCATGCGTCAGTTGTGTGTGTACCAGATTAATGTGTGTGTGAATGTCTGAATACAAACACATAATACACACTGGTAATTTACAATAATCTTAACAATTTCCCTTTTTCAAACCACCTATTAGTATTAAATTAGCCTGTGATCTCATGCGGAAAATTTGTATATAATTCATGTAGAGGCAAAGAGGACAAAGGGTAAATCCTTGGATGGAGGGAACGGCAATGGATTTAAAATGTCAGGGTCATATGAACTGCTCATTGTACAAACAATTTTCTTTTGATCTGGGTAACCGTATATAATATGTTAATAGAGACTGAAAATACTTGTCAGCTAACAAAATATTATGACACTAGATATTTTCATGTTTGAGAAACAGAGGAGTAAAAAGAAAAGCTGAATTACCCTGCAGGATAGGCAATGGTGCCATTGTTCGAATCGCAGTCAACACTGGAGTTGGTACTTGCAGTCACTCCAAGAACCCGTTCCAACTTGACCTGAGATGGAGAAAAGAACATTTAAAATACTTTCATTATATCCAATTATCCAGAGACACAGCTGGACTTAAAAATTATCATTATAACTCAGTGTAGTTACCACTTATCACTAAAAACCCCACATGACCCCCTCACATTTTCCATCCTTGTGGCGGATGTTTATGATATCTCCCCTGGGGAATCTCTAGCTGGCCATTTTAATTTATAATATGTTTGATAATTGATGATGCAGAAGTTACAATATCTAGCTATCTGTGCACAGCAAAGCATGATGATCCACAATAATGCATGTGATTTTAAACCTGGATGTCTTGTATAATACCAGCCTGGATATTTAACTGGTCCCAACACTGACAATAGATATATTATTATTAAGTTCTAATTAAAATGCAAATAAATGAACTGAAAACATTCTCCCACATTCTAGCAATGAAAAGACAATTTAAACCACCTCTAAAAAAAGAAAAAGGAGATGAATTTGATACAAAAGACACAATTCATCACTACAGCCAATTTCTTAGTCTAAGTTTTTAATGAAAAGCTACACATTTTGACAAAACATAATATATAGCCTGCTCACATACAGCTTTATAAAACACAACCAAAAAAAGATATATATAGCATCAACCAAACACACTATGGTTATAATTAATGAAATTTGGGTCCAGCTAATAATCTAAATCAAAAAGAAAAAAAATATTAATACTTAGTGTGTTTGCAAGTTGCCTTAGATCATGTCTTTATAGTCTGCTATAATATAAACTCTGAATAAATAAATGATGGGGTCGAAACTGCTCTTTGGTGAACACACAAATTAGGGACTAGCCCCAAAACTCTAGAAGTATGGTCACAATACATGAATTTGCTGCCTAGGTGAAAACAAAAAATTACACAAAAAGTACTTTACAATTGAAAAATGATTACAAGTTGAAATGAAAGGTGAATAATAAGTGGTTAAAAAAACACACATGATCTATTATTTTCAAATCACGAAATTCATTATCACCTTCCTATTTTTGATTTTCATTTCAAACATTATCAGACTGAATTAGCTAGGAACCCAAAAACAATGATGATTGATTTTCTAATGAAGAGCTAGGTCTACACTTTTGTCCGTAAACTGGGAAGTTATTTCCATTTGAAACACCTGGAAGGGTCTCTGCAGACAGAGCTTCAGAGATGTAATTTTTGCCTTCATGCATGAACAAAAATGAACTTGAACTTGAATAGTTGACCCACAAATAGTATATATACACGTCCAAATCAGCCCATGAAAAAATGATGATGGAGACTGACAAAAAAGGATTGAGGGCGGGGTCAGCAAAACATTTACTTTTACTCCCAAAACTTAATTTGTGTAGTTTATAATCATTAAAAATATTAATTAACCCTCTGATGAAAAGGCCACCTTTCACATTTGAGTAATCCATGTCATAAGTTAAGGTTTCAGTTGATCCTAAAACAATTACTGAACATATATGTAATCAAGCAGAAGTTGAGAAAGTGAGAGGGGGGGGGGGGGGGGGTCAAAACCAAAGAGTTTCTCAAATCAAACACTCATTTTTACATCCAAATTTCTTCTCTTTGAACAAAAATAAGCATTGACTTAAAATTAATCAATGGCTAGGACCAAGATAGACTCCACTAGTCTACTATTAATACTAAAAGCATATGTAGGCCTACCCTCTCTATACTCAGGAAAGTTCCCATTTAAAAAAACCCAGAGGAAGAATAATAATAGAGAATAAATAAGGCCAATATTTGTAAACTCTTGACCATCTGGTACAATAATTATGCTGGATACACAGACATAGATTCTCATAATGTTAAAAACGATATAAATCACACTCAAACAACCACAAAATAATGATAACGTCTTGTCTTGTCATTTGTTTTCATTTTTAAGTCAATACTTTCGGTTGGTTACTTCATCCCAAAGAGGAAACTGTCGTTTGCCTTTTATTTAGCATCCCTTGGAGGCTTGGACTTCAGTGGTATTTAAAAACGCTGGACGTTAAAATTACCAGTAAACTTGACAATGAGAACATTAACAAAATGTTTTATTTAATGGAATATCAAACTTTATGATGAATCATTCAAACTTAAGAAGTGAATTTAGCTAGAGAGATTCTTGAACACATATCTGGCTTTGGCCTCTAACTCTAACTCTTCTCTAACGTAAACAGTCATCCAACTTACTCGTTGATCCACTGGTAAAACTTTGGTCTTGCGTTTCACCGACGGTGAACGAAGTATTTTTCGTTGTGGTTTGATGATATCCATTCTTCGAAAATAACAAATTTATATATTAAATCCAAGGATGTCCCACCATACATCCTTACGTTCCCCAGAAGGATTTCACATGGATTTAAAGTCTGAGGACATTCAGACACTTCAGTTGACTTGACATTATCCTCCTATCACTTCACTCAGTGTAGGGTGGGCATGGATAGACAGGTGAGTCGGTAAGCAAATAATAGAGTATCGATACCAAAGTATTGATACACAATAACTTCATGTCATGTATTATTATTGTAGTAAATATTATTATTATGTGCCAGGTGAGTTTTTTCAGACTTTACCAGATATATACTACGTATAAAGTTTCGTTGCAAGTTTTGTGCTTGTGTATTTGTTGTTATTGTAAATACATCCTCGTGAAAGTTAACTGTCAAGAGCCAAGAATCAAAATCCATCCGAGCCTCTGATCCTTTGCCGATTGTTGGGGGGGGGGGGATGGGGGAGACTCGTTCTGCTCAATAATGGGGGGGGGGGGGGGGTTTT
>JARFNW010066694.1:0-13650 GCA_031763155.1 Dirona albolineata | reverse complement strand
ATTCCTACGAAAAAAGAGTCGCCTTCGTATGCTTTCGATTGCTTTGAAAGGCTTTCTACGTGTTGATCAAGTGACAAATAATAAGGGAGTTTATGCCTTCGACGGCGCTCTGTGGCGCCGATGAGGAAAAAAATCGTTCTCTCTGTGGCCGCCCTTAGGCGTTCCTAAGGCGTTTTGTCGGTAACTCGCTAACTCCTAAGGCGTTTATAAAAACATTAAATCAATGTAATTCAAATTTGGTTCATGCTATCAACATAATTCTTATATCAAAAGTTGGAGTTTGGAAGACTTGATCAAAATCACAAATAAAAAAAATTGCGCCAAAATCGAGTAGGGCGTTTTGTCAGATCACATTAGAGTGGTATAGTTATAGCAATAATAGTAGTGATAGTGGTGAGAGAGTCAGTATTAATAGTATGGTGAGGAGGAGGAGGAGGAGGAGGAGGAGGAGGAGAATAGTGTCAAAGTGAATTGAAAATGTTCATCAACTGCTCACCTTTATTGTGGCCGTGGTTGTTCTTTTGTTTGTGCTTTCCCTTTTGCTTTGGCCTGGCATCTGAAGTAGTAGAAACATTAGAATGTATGAAATATGTATTATATTGGAGGAGGTTATTGATATTGATAATATTAATGATGATGATGATGATGATGATGATGATGATGTTGATGATGATGGTGACGACGATGATGATGAGGACGACGACCATGATGATGGTGATGACGACGACGATGATGATGATGGTGATGGTAATGATGATGATGAATATGACGACGACGAAGACGATAAAGAGGACGATGGTGATGATGATGACGTTAAAGATGACGATGATAGTAATTGACCTACCTATCGCCAACAGTACGGTCCCAATGAGACATGCTATGATGATGATGATGATGATAATGATGGTGACGACGATGATGATGACGACGACGACGATGGTGATGACGACGACGACGATGATGGTGATGGTAATGATAATGATAATGATGAATATGACGACGACGAAGACGATAAAGATGATGATGATAATGATGATGACGATGAAGATGACGATAATAGTAATTGACCCACCTATCGCCAACAGTATGGTCCCGATGAGACATGCTATGATGAGAATTCTTACAATACGGTCCATGTTAGATTGAAGGTAACAAATCAACTGTCAGCTGCAAAGGACTGCACCAAGGCGACGTCATGAGGCCAACCTATATATACATTTATCAGCTTATTTTGTTCATCTTGTTTTAAAAACAACATTTAACCCTTTAACAGCTAACGTGATCTTTATCTTCGTTTTTTTAAGTAGGTCTTAGCTCTAAGATAAAATGTTATAGGTATATCATTTTCTACTTGATTTTATGTCCGGTTGTGACTGCTCTTGGCGGTTGGTGGGTTTCTTAACACCATCACTTTCATCCTCATCCTCATCATTATCATCATCCTCATCATTATCATCATCATCGTCATCATCATCACCATCATCCTCATTATCATCATCACCACCATCATCATCAAGTGCCATGTTGTGTTGCATTGGCCATCATGACCTTCCACACTTCTCGCCCCCTCGTTGCTTTAAGTGCATCCGTCACTCTTCCTGCGTTAATCCACTTCGTCAGTCCGTCTATCGTCTTTTCTCCTTGTCTTCCCCTGCTGCTTTCCCGTCCGTCATTCCGGTTGTCATAAGACGTTCCAGTTTTTCTCTTGTATAAAAATAACATTGCAATGTTGATTTCAGTGGCTTGGCCAGCAAAGGGTTAAGGCAGTGTTTGGGACCAAAGGCAATGGACGATGACTCCTTATCATATTAATTTTCGTCAGTTAAATAAAAAGAAAGAAAGAAAAAAAGAAGGAAAAATAAGTTTAAAAGAAAAAAGAAAAGATAAGAAAATGAGAAAACATTGCAATCTATCTAATCGTGGCTATCTAAACAAAATTTTAAATTGACAATTTATCATCGCAGCTTTAAGGCCATCTGCTTGCATTTTAATGTAAATAACTTGTTATGCGAGTTGTCGTGACAAAATATATAGACAAAGAAAAGTAACAACAACAACAACAACAATAATAATAATAATAATAATGATGATGATAATAAAATTAATAATAATAATAATAATAATAATAATAATGATAATAATAATAACAATAATAATAATAATAATAATGATAATGTGGCTTTGTTTAAAATTCCGACCTTGGGTCGCATCATTCTCCATAACATTAAAACACGATTCTAACCCGAGACCACCGTGGGCAGTGTAACTCAATTCCGTGTACGATGACCTGGAGCCATTTGACATCCTAAAGACGTTACGGATTGACGTCTGAAACACTTTTGCACTTAATAATAAACCCCATATTGACATTCGATCCAAACTCTTTGACAATTGTAGCATACGTAAACCCTTCAGCACGCGACCATAAACCCTTGCCAGATAATCTCAAACCCTTTGGACAGAAACCAAGTTGGGATATCGGCAAGGCGGTGTTATCGTGGCAGGCTTGGGTTCGATCCCCCATTTCCACCATCTATTTTCTCCACTGGCACTGTCACATTTCCACACACCTATCTAGCCTGCCTAAGTAGTGCCCTAGTGGTTAATGCATTCGTTTTAGGACGGAGAGCTCATAGGTTCAAATCTCGAGCGGGACAGTTCATGGAACCTTTCAGAGTTTACAACAAGACTCTGTCCCACAAGTCCTATCCTAGATGGAACTTTAAACAGGAGTTGCCACCTTTGATGCTATGACCTTGGGCATTACAGTCTCCAAAAATGTCGTCGAACTGAAATTAAAAACATACCCCCCCCCCACACGCACAAAGGAAAAATCGTGCTTCCTTACTCTAGCAGGTCTGAACAACCAACGATTTCATCATCTGTTGGTACAGTGGAGTTGGCATGTCCTAACCTGAACAGCCTTTCCAAACGTTTATCTCTCTATGTCTTTTTTAAATCGTCAGACTCAGTCACGAAAGGCAGCACGTTAACCAGAGTTCACGGTGATAAGGCATCTTTTAGAGAAGGATAAAAAAAAAATAAAATAAGATAAGACATAGATCTATCTATTTATGAAGTCACATCGCAACCAGACCAGTCCGACATCGAGACCGCCCCCCCCCCCCCCAAGTCCTAGAAATTATCATACTTGACTTACGCTAGAAAATTCGTCGGATTTCGCAGCTTCGGCTGTTTTCTTGATCTTTGTGCTGAAACTGTCCTGTAGTAGGAAAATGTTGCAGTGCCAGTGAGAAACAATAATAATATATACAAGGGTCGAGGAAACAAAACAAAAGATTGCAGAAAGAGGGGATCGAACCCATGCCTACAGTGGCAACACCGCCTTGCCGATATCAGTAACAGTGACAGCAGCAGACCGACTCGCTACCAACTGAGTTATGTCCCATCACCCCCCCCCCCCAAACATTATGCTAACCACCGGTGTTGTATTCTTGGGTAAGACACTTTGCACTTCTTACCTAACTCGCATCGAAAAATATGTCATTGTCGTTACAATTCTGAATGATTATTTTTCATGACTAATAATGCAATGGTTTATTACATGTCAAGGGTTTCATCTAAAGGATACAGCCCTATAATGGTCCTTGGTTGCATGATTTTATTGCCTCTTTGATAAAATTTCCAGTTTCTATAGCTGTTTGGTGAACACCTGAAGTTATAAAATCATGTTGTCTTGTCCAGATATGAGTGATATTGAACAGTGCATTGCTTCTTTACCAAACAAAGTTTATTGGCACAGTGGGCTGATCCCCTGCTTGCCTTAAGAATCTTGATCTATACATTTTCCAACTCTGTATCAGGCCATTTGAACTAGTGGGGCACAGACTTGCACTTAACCTGGATTTGTGCATCAATGCCTTGTACACTGTCCTCGGCCAGACACAGAGCTGGTCTTGTCAATGGCCTTGTCAATGTCATTGAATATCCTTCACAACTCACTCCCATGGGAGCATGCAAAACGGTGAAGCAGCCTGTCAGGGTCGTCATACAACACACTGACAGTGAGAGGTTTCAGTCAGTTGTCCGACTGCACAGATCACACTGTTCTGAAACTACTTAAGCTACCACTACCATACTTTTTTTTGTCCTATTTCCTTTTCTCTGTTTGTTGGCAGATGAAGGGGAAACACGAAAAGTTATTTCTTTTGTTACGTGTTTTACATTAGAAGAAGCTATACCATTTTCTCTTTTTATGTAATAACATACTGACAACATCTTTCTCTGCCTTTATCTTTAACTGGGTACTTTTTCACACCTGAGAGGAGAAAACAATAAATGTGTAAAGAGTCTTTCCCAAAGACTCAACGTCGGGTTTAGCGGCGTCAGGATTCGATCCCTATCTAAAGTTAAGAAGCCTAACCACTCAAGCCATCCCATGCCACACATAAGCCCTCTTGATTACTACAGGCTTCTTCTTCTTTTCCATCACATTTCTCATTGACTACACCTCAAGTCCTGCTTCCTTTATGAACTCGACTGTTTTCTTCAACTTCAAGTCCTCCTGGCTTCCAAACAGTTTTTCTTTGAGTTTGAGCGTCTTCTCCTCAGGCCAGTAGTTGTCTCTCACTCCCCAGGCTATTTAGAAGTTCACATTTTTGCAGAACGTGCTCTGTGGTCCCTGATTCCTTACTGCATGTACAACGTGGTCTCAAAGCAATCTTCAGTTTGTTAGCTATGCATGTGACTGTTCAGCCTGCTGTGACTTGTGCTGAGTCTAACGATCACGATTGCAATCTTGAGATTGGGATTGCCCTTGATTTATAAGAATAGACTGGTTTGGAGACCGTTTGAGTTTGGGGACAGCTCAAGTCGGGTGGCCACCACACTTCTTACAGAGGGTACTATTCAAATCATTCTGTGCCTTGCATGACAACTGTATTAGCTCTTAGTCTTAGCCAGTCACTTGCTTATGCTCTTAGAAGAGTAAGACTAAACAGAAATAATTTTGTTTTGCATGACGACCGTGCTCAGACCGTGCTCATTCTCATAGTCGACTTGCTCCGGGGCAGAGTTTAATGTATTTGGAATTTAAAAGCAATTCAATAACTCACGCATCCAAGTATTTCTTTATCTTTTATTATTAATTCTTGTAAAAATAAGTTAAGAAAAAAAAAATTGTACATGAAGTAAAAAAAACCAAAACAAAACAATCCGCCCTCCCCCCAAAAAACCCCAAAACAAACAAAAATAAAAACAAACCCCAAACAAAGAACCCAGCCCAACGCTAAAATCAAACCAGGCGACATTCGATATAAATAGAAAAAAATCTGATCTGTACAGCCTATATTATAACATTGTAAGTCGGTATAAAAAAAACAAACATTATACAGGAAATAGTTTTTCCAAAAGGAACAAAGTGGTTTTCAGTGATCCCCTCGTCAATGTTAACACACAGTGTGGCAGTGAAAGCGACATTCATTAAGTTATCATTGCTGAAGTAGCGACAATGGTTGATTTTTTTGTGGAAAATTTCAAGGAAAATATAATTTCCAAAAGTTGCAGCGTGCATGTGGCAGGTGCCAGCTTTGAGATAATGAGATCAAAGGTTCGAATCCTTGCTGAAGCTACAGATGTTGGGACCTTGAGAAAGATTCTTTACTCATGTTATTTTCATTCGATTCAGGTTTGAATGAGTTAGAAAATGATATGTGCATGCGTTTGTCTTGGAGGTGTGTGTCTGCGAGTGCACATGTGTGTGTGTGTGTGTATGTGTTTGAGTGCACATGTGTGTGTTTGTGTATTTGTATGTGAATATGTTCATGTATCGTTCTCTTAGGCCAGGTCATTGTCAGTTGCCATGCTCTAACAGTTGGAGGGAATAATCATATATATATCTAAATATACATATAGAAATAATTCTGTTTGAGTGTGATAACCATGATCTCAGGTGGACCAGACTCTAATGGGGGAGAGACCATTGTAACATTGTTATCATTTTCCAGTATCCATTGTGGCAGTGACCAAGACAAAACATTTTTTCCTGTCTTCAGATTTAAATTATTTCACATCAGCGCAACAGCTTCCTTCGTCTCTCCTCCGTCCACCTCCGCCTCTTCTTTCTTGGGTTTGGCCAGATTGCCCAGTGTGATGCTGACGAACATGAGGAGGCCCATGTAGAAATGGAATCGGAACGCGTCACCACAGGCCTGGGGGTTGTTAATGTCCAGTCGGTACAGCTGGAATTCAAATTAAAAAATAAATACATGTAAATAAAGCGGGTGTTCATTGTCATTATCTTATCCAGTAACCTTCTAGTTTTGGATTATGGGTTTTCAAATTAAGCGTTCTAGTGTGTGTGAGTGTGTGTGTGTGTGTGTGCATACACACCAACACAAAAAGATAGAAAAATACCACATGAAAGCACCACCCACCAAAACTTAGTTATGCAATTATACACATTTAACATCATCATTCACTGAGACAATGGACTAACATAAGATTAATCTTTCAAAGATATCTACACTATCTTTGTTGGCTCCGATAGGTGTGCATATATCTGGGGGAGTGGGTGGAGGGTGAAGGAGTGAGGGAGTGGAGGGTGAGGAGTGAGGGGGTGAGCGAGTGGAGGGTGAGGAGTGAGGGAGTGGAGGGTGTGCCAATCACACAGACGCGTGTCCTACCTGCACCATGATACTGGCAATGGTGAGAGTTGCCCCCGTGTAGTAGGGCCAAGTCATGTCTGTCATGTGTCCAGTGAAGAGCAGCCCAGCGGCCATCGAGGCTGTGAATCCAGCCAACCACGGCTTGGTTTGATCTCCAAACCTGAGAGCTGTAGATTTGACCCCGACTAAGATGTCATCAGTTTTATCCTGTTGGAATACGAGTAAACAATAACAGTCACCAAGAAGACATTTTAATGGCTGGAGACAGTTTGAATTATCAAATTTTAAAAATATTTTTAGATTGCTTTGTTTGCTGCAACAAATGGATTTATAGATTAATGAGCACCGATATTGAACATTTTAGTAATGTCCGTTTTGACATTGCAGGGTAAAATCAAATGCTGCAACCCATGTAAAATCCATCTAACATTCAGTCAGGGGTCTG
Organism: Dirona albolineata; assembly: GCA_031763155.1. NCBI lineage: Eukaryota > Metazoa > Mollusca > Gastropoda > Nudibranchia > Dironidae > Dirona > Dirona albolineata. The sequence goes on along the minus strand of JARFNW010066694.1, from coordinate 6,579 downwards.
AGAAAAGATACATTTGTGTTCCAAGCTGACATCGTCCATTGAATGAGTCGATCGTATTTTGACACACGTGTCAACAATAATTAAGTCCACAATAAAAGTTGCCTGAACATATGCAGCGTCAATTTAAATCATATAAAATCCAGGGATGAGGATTGCATTGGCATTTGTGTAGCGCTTATCCATGATCATCATCATGCTCTAAGCGCTTTACAGTAGCACATGAGTGTAGAAAATGTTCCAAAAGACATTGGTACGTGTCGTTAGGCTGGAGATGAGTGTTTCAGGTTGTGTCTATTTTGTTCTTTTTTTCTGAATTTGTTTTTTTCACCATCCCAAACTTCACTATAATTTTCAGGTGTTGGTGACGGCTGAAAAAACAAAAACAAAAGACAATTCCCAAGCAAACAGCAAAAAACCATCAAAACATTTGTTAATGTCGAGGGTTTATTACCTGATGTGCGTAGATGGTGTCATAAACCATTGTCCACATATGACACATAAAATACAACGGAATGCAGATAGACCAGTCACAACTGCCTCGTACAGCGGCCCATCCTAGCAGGGCTCCGTAGTTGAAAGCAAAGCCTGTGAGTCGAAACAGAGAAGTGATTGAAGACATAAATATATTAAACCGTCTTTGAAATACATTAAAAATTCCTCTCTTTAATATTTATTATTCATGCCAAGACATTTTTATAGACAAGATTATGTATCAAAGAAAGGAAAACAAAACAAATGAAATCATTAAGAGCCTTTAGACCTCCATAGCGTGAAGCCTTTAGACCTGCATAGACCTCCTTTAGACCTCCATAGCGTGAAGCCTTTAGACCTGCATAGACCTCCTTTAGACCTCCATAGCGTGAAGCAGACAGAGTGACAATATGTCACCCTTCTGAATGGGACGCTGGTCTATTACAGATTACTTCCCCAGCTGCAAGCTGGTACCCATGAGAGACGATTGAAGTAAAGTTTCTTGCCCCCAAAAAACAATGATGTGACTGGGATAGGATTCAAACTCATGACCTCCGCCATATCATGAGTCTATTGTACAACCCACTATAAGGAATGCTCTCCATGTGAGTTGAAAGGGACATTGAATGACACGGCCAGCTGGGGGATAAATGATGTCAATTATGTGAGCTTGTATTTGTACAGGGATACAACAGACTATAGACGCATCCATCTGACTTTCCCCGATGTGCTGGAAATGATTGTGAGGTCCATAACAGACTTACCCAGAACAATCTGAGGCCAGTAGGTGAACCGTTTGAATATGGGGTAGGTGATGACGATGGGGATGGAGGCCAAACCCAGACCGATTCTAAGGAAGAGACAAACATTCTCATTTCATTGGATTATATATATATTCATATAATGCATTCAAATAACCTCAATTCAATAGGACAAGATCGTCAGTAGGTTTTCCTCAGCTATTCGGGAAGTACCGATAATAAATCACATGATTCCCTATTCACCATTGGAAAGTTGTTTGTCACGGTCCTTTTTAATCACAATAGAACGTCCTCGGGAAAATGGAAAACCCATCCAACGGTTTTGACCTATTCTCACAGTATGTTTTCTCCCCCCATCACCCACAACACCCAAGAAAACAAAACTTAACAACAAAACAACACATAAACAAATTCCAACACCCTTCTAAAAACCACACCAACAAAAGGAAAGATCCCCTCTCCCCCAAAAAATAAAGCAAAAAACCAACAAAAAAACAACACCCCCCAAACAAACTCAAAAATCCCCCAAAAAACAACTACCCCTGAACATGTCTTCCATAATTTATTCTGATCTCGTAGTTAATATAAATATTACAGTCCACTCCTCATAAATGCTAAGGTCGGGGGTGAGAACAACAGATGTATAATCCAAAAGATTAACAGTGGCGACATCAGTCACAACTGGGGGGGGGGGGGCGGGGGAAATCAGTAAAAAAACCCCCCCCCCCCCCCCCAACCCCAACAAAATAAAACAACAAAAACCTCCTCAAAAACCCAACAAAACAAAACGTCAAAAACCCCTAATATAAAATCTGTGTTTCAAGAATGAAATAGAATGCTTCACTCACGAATACCAGTTGAGCTGTAGAAGAATTGTCAGAGAAATTCCAAGCTGTGAGGCCAAAAAGACCAAGGCTTGTGGATAGGTGACTTTGTCACAGGCCAGAGGTCTCTCTTTGGTTCTTTCAACCTAAAATGGGTTACAAAAGGAGGATGTATGTCTATACAGATATATATATGATGAAATATTGCTTATAAAACAAATAAATACTAAGATATATTTAAAAATAAAATAAAATAAAGAATAATAAATGATTTTTCTAATTAAGAAGTTTGAATGCAGTGGGCTCATAACTGCATTCAAATTTCTTAATTAGAAAAACATCCTTTATCATTCTTTATTTATGATATTTAAAATTGTTGTTATTATTCTTTATTGCTTATAATCATTACTTATTGTATATAATAATAATATATGGCATTTATATAGCGCTTATCCACGATCATCACCATGCTCTAAGCGCTAGATATATATATGCGTACAATACATACTTCTAATCATTGATTTATATGCATGACGGTGAGGGCATGCGAATTCATTTTCAGCAAGATTGGCTATGTTAACCATTCAGATCAGAGCAAGGAGCTGGTCCCAACTCTCCTATAATGCGGTTTGATAGAAGACTAATATAAATAAAATCTAGCTAAAAAATGCCCACACAGTAGTACAAGCAGCCCTGATAAGATTTCTTTACCTTTATGTCAAAGTCTTTATCCCACATGTCGTTAATGATACATCCCGCACCACGCATAAAAAAGGCCCCAGCACCAAACAGGGCAATGAGATAGAAATTTGGCAAACAGCCCGGTTGTGCCGCCAGGGCGATGCTCCATGTACACGGCCAGTACAACAACCATGTGCCTTCACATTGGAAACGGAAAAAATAAAAATATAAATAAATCGATAAATAAAATAGAGTAATCACATTGCAAAAATAAATCAAATGGGGCCGTGAGAAGTGGTTGAAATAGGGTGGTAAACAGTGCATCAGTTGGCAGGGAATCGGAAATCGGAGACGGTGGAACGAAAACAGAAAAAGCAGAAATTATGAATAAACGAGTTATTCTTAACTGATAAGATTGTAATCAGGACTAATAGTTAAGTCATAACCCACAGTATATATATATGTATTGCCATTTTATCCTAAATGCACAAAGTTAATGGAATTAGGTATTTCTCTTTCAGCCTGAAACTTAAAACACATTCCTTTTATTTTGAGCCTCACATTATAATCATAAACTCCCCCATGCTATCAATGATCAATGCAAGGAGGTTACACCCATAAAAGTTTAAGGTCTAACGAACATTCTATCAGTCTTAGATACTAGCTATAAATGTCGAAAAACAATGCCATTGATTTTACACAACTATTAAATATGTAAAAAACAAAACAAAATGCAGTATAGCCGCCAATTAGTATTAGGTGCACCACGCAAACAACATCCTGACATCATCTTGTGCTGCCGGTAAATAAATACTCATTCACACTCCAGCCCGGCAAGGAAAACTTGAGCAAAGAGTATTTCCCAAGGACTCAATGACGAGCCCAGCTTTGGCAGGATTCAAACCCAGGACCTCATTACCCCAAGCTGACAGCCTAACTACTCACCACATCTCTTGATGGGTTCCATTTTCCTTCATTTTAAAAATTCAAATGGCCGAATCACCCTTCTGATGTAATTTGATTCCCAGAAAAATTTAATCTGATAACATAATATTCTAACTTTCTTTATTACCAATAATAACTATTACACCTTTTATTATTATTATTAGGGTTGATAAATTAATATGTTTGTGGAAAAATGCCATACCTATAGGTTTGTCAAACCTAATCAACTCCAGATATGGCTGAAAGGACTTTGGAGACGAATCGAGGATAATCTTTGGTACATTGATCCCCCTCGTCTGTTGCGTAAGATTCCCAGGCGTGTTCAGTGGGCCGTGTTGAAAACCTTGTAATTTATGTGTCGATAAAAATGGACAATGCTGATTTCTGGATAGATGATGACCTTCTCGTACTAAGACTAAACCCTCGTTGAACTGTTCCAGTGCAAGTAATTCTGGTTTGTTGTCTTTGCGGTGAGGACTCGAATTTGCTACAGTAACAAGCTTCGAAGAGTTGCCTGAGCTCAACTTGGGAGAAAAATTTATAGAACTAGAACCTAATTTATTGCAATCAAAGTTTTTACTCAACACTGAATATTTCCTATATGAATGTATTGTGTGTTTGTGAAGACTTTCTGATGTAAAAACTTTGATCGTATGGTTGGAGAATTTTGAGGATGGCACTGTCGTTTGGTAAGGGTTACAGAACTGTTGATTGTAAGGACTTGAGCAAGCTTTTGAGCTTTTGATTGCATCATAGATTGTTTGCTGAGGTGATCTAAAGATGACTGGTCTTGACGAGACAGATCGTCGTAAGTGGTGGTTCAACATTGTAAAAATCATATCGCCGCCTGTCTTGTGTCTTGGAGTCTAATCTTGTCTGGTAAAATATCAGCTCTGCTCTCAGGCTATACAGTTATCTGTCAATAAAAATAACAACATTAATATAATATAATATAATAATAAATAATAATTTAAATGACAACATCAATAAATATCTTTGTTTATTGTCAGTTCCCTTTTAGAACCATGATTAAACGGCGCAGGGGCCAGCTCTGTGTCTGGCTGAGGACAGTGTACAAGGCAGAAGGCATCCATGTGCAGACCCAGATACAAATGTATCCAGGTTAAGTGCAAGTCTATGCCCCACTAGTACTAGTACACATGGCCTGATGCAGAGCTGTAAAATCTATGGATCAAAATTTTTAAGGCAAGCAGGGGATCAGTCCACTGTGCAGTCAATTAATAAATATCAATTTAAAGTTATAAAAAGGATCTACATTATATCTGGAGCCAGAACCCACCAAGAATAAATTTGTATTATTAGTAATAGTATTTTAAAATGTAAAGAGTTATAGTAAAAGGACAGGGATGAGCAAACGTGTTTGGGACAATAAATTCAAAACAAACTGAATTATATCATACTAATACTATACAGAATTTTTTTTAAAAAGTACACTAATAATATGGCTATATATCTATTATATTTTAAATTTATATGTCTGGGTCAGGTCTGAAAATTTCTGTTGATGAGAAAATGTTTATCACAATGGATTCAATCAAAAATACATTGACATTAAATAGTTAGTTAATAATAGTATTATTAGTATTATTAGTAGATACCTGGTCCCGACCAGTGTACCCCGATCTACTCTAGTCTATCCTAATTCTAATATCACATTGTCATCATCACTATTACTATTATATATATATTATAATATTAGTCTATCACTATCATCATTATTATTATTATTAATATTATTATTATCAAAATATCATGAAGATCATTTTTTATTAAATAATACAATTACGTAAATATAATATAAATATTATCTATCATCATTAGGTACAAAAGTATATGTTGTACTCGCTTTATCTCTTTTTAGAAAAGAAAAATACCGTTCAATCACATACGTCCTTTGCCTATTTTGTTTTTGTTTTATCGGCCCAAACATCAAGCTAACACTAGACTACTAACACAGTCAGTCCTTGACCATGACTCCAGCGGTGAAACTGAAAGTAGCGATCGATGGACCGCATTTCGTATTTCGTTTTGTGAACATAATACCTATCTTACTTTTACATTTTTCTTCTCTGACGTGGTTCAATACAGAAAAATCATAGAAGTATTATTAAGATAAACATTTCAGGAAATCAGAACCAAATCATGTATTTCTCGATTTCAAACATTTTACAAAGTCTTACAGATTTGCTTTACACCTTTCAACTTTTGCATTTGGACTAATTTTGTTGATGTACTGTAAATCACTAAAAAATAAAAATAATGATAATAAAAAGACCCGACATGATCTATGCTTTGTTTCTTGTTTTACACTTGAAGACTTGAAGATAGAGCTAACATTATCATTTTTTTTTCATTCCTTTTATTCGGATGTTTAGCTTCTGGCAGCCCCAATTCCTTCGTACCTCATACCACAACAGACACGTCAGATCCTATTGACCTTTTATCCTTATATCTTGATGACTCAATCTGGGAAAATCAAGTTAAAATTACGAAATGGAAATAAGTATGCACACCAGTTGTAATGGAATTGGCTACAGAATCAATTGTACGACACATGTTTACCGACCATCAACACACAGAATACTATAAGTATACCACGTCAACAACGAATCCTTCAATAAGTAAGTCGAGTTAGATCATCATCCCCATGGGGGGGGGGGGGGGTGATAGACAGTTACAGTAGACCACCTACGACAGAAACACAACATGCATTCAATCCACTCCGTTTAATGACAATCCGCGTAATCGAAATTCACTCTTAGGGAAGAAATACCAAGTAAGCATACAAAACGAGCCAAAAATATAACCCCACATGCTCTCTCTCTCTCTCTCTCTCTCTCTCTCTCTCTCTCTCTCTCTCTCTCTCTCTCTCTCTC
>JARFNW010066583.1:0-13651 GCA_031763155.1 Dirona albolineata | reverse complement strand
CCCAGGTGTAAAAATGGGTACCAGCTTACAGCTGGGGAAGTAATCTGCGATAGACCAGCGTCCTTTCCAGAAGGGTGGCGTATTGTCACTCAGTCCGCTTCACGCTACGGAAACCAGGATAAGCACCGGCTCTATGGGCCTCATGCCTCGAAAGGACTTTACTTGAATAGACTGAGCACATTATATGTTGACTTTTTAGGCGCTATATAAATGTAAATGAATTATCATTATTATTGTTTATTATTATTATTGCTATTATTATTATTTCCAGAGAGTTAACGTCAACATTTGCCCGTCTGAGTCACCAAGCAGACGTAGCCAAGAGTCAGCTGGAAGTGGAAATCAAGGAGGTAGACCAGGGAATGGTCGGTCTGAAAGACATTTCTGTTAAAGCAAAAAAACTGAGGTAAGTTGCCAGAAATTTAAGACAAGATAAACTTTATTGATCAATAGTAAGGAAATTGCGTTTTGTTACATTCTCTGCCTCCATTAATGTCACACACTGCGACATGGCCATCACACTCACACAAACACTTGCGTGCATAGAATTGGAATTTATTAGGTGAACATACTATAAAAATTCTTGTCCATTCCTGTATTGATGTTGTTTTTACATGTTTGGAACTCTTGATCCTTTCCAGAAACCAGGCAGACTTCCTGGATAGCCAGATGGCTGGTTTCATTGCTGACTACTTGAGGAACTCGGGTTTGTAAAAGGGGAAAAAATACACAATGGAGCTTCATGGCGTTTGCAGCATGTGTTTTATAGTATTCAATTTCAAAAGCTGATCTGATTGTTGTGTCAACTAGACTTTTTTTGTAGAGAAAACTTGGAACATTTTAAGCTCACATTTACAGATGTGATATTTAATTTATACTGCAATAATAGAGTCGTCTCTTCTTTAAATTCTTGAAATTAGTTGTAGGTTGTGTGATAGAATGTGTTTGTACGTATAATTTCTGGCTGACAGTAATAAATTGAATGGAGATGTATGTCCTTTTAGTTTTACTCATCTGGTTATACGTGAAAGCAATGGATGAATACTGTATTATTACTCTTAAGTGCACTGTGCGCTTAAGGAAATAGTCACATACTTTTTATTTCCTCATGTGTGTTGTGTCCATCACACACCTGGACCTCTATTTGTTCCTTTTTCTTAGTTTCAGCTTTCTTTGATCTGTGCGTCCATTATTCAATTTGTCCTAAATGCTATAAAGTTTATTTACTCTTTTTATACAACTTGTTTAAATTGTAATTGTATAGCTCTTTTTGAAATGCAATAATGTGCTAACACTTGGCGAGGCCTTGTACAATTGATGATACCACAATTATTGCGAATCAACTTTTGATTTGAAATATATAACATTTGTAGAGCACTATCTCATTCAAGATAATAATAATATTGTGACATTAGACCTTTAGAGAAAAGAAGAAGAAAAAAGAGGACGTGACAGCCCACTGTGTGTTTTATTGCAGGGTGGGATTGGAGTGGTGGTGGTGTGTGCACTAATTAGGGTCAATGCACTTACTGGGGATAATATGGTAATGGAATTAAAATACTATTTGCCTATTCAAGACCAGTTCATATACTTCTTTTTTAAATTTCTGTGTGTCTATCTTTATTTCTAATCTGCCTTAATCTCTCTACCTGTTTTCTCTACCTCTTCTGTGTGCGTGAAATAAGAGGAGGGGAAAGAAAATATAACAGCCACCTTCTCTACTTTAGGATGGGTGGGGTGGGCGGATGGGAGTTGGCTTGAATGTTCGTATACTGTTGGCAAATTAAAAGTTTTGTTGCAATGAAATAATCAACTAGCTTTATTAAGCATTTAATTTATGTCTGTAAATAGTTGTCTTTAGAATTCCCTACGTCATTTTTGTAAATTGAAATGTGTACAGTGATTATATAAACATAGGATTCGTGATGAAAGTTGGAAGTAGTTTATGTCAAGTGCTGTCCGCTTACCTGGAGTTTTGAAAATTGAGGGCGTTACAAATTTATTTTCAGTTCCATAATTTTGCCATTGGCTGTTGAAATGTTTCAAATTTCCTATAACAAAATTTTCCTGATGACTGAATCAGACCTTCCTGTATCACTTTCAATTTATAAATCAGAATTCTGTTTTCTCAAATAATCATAACAGCAGTCCTATCACCTTTGTTTCAAACGGACACCATTGAAATGACATCGTGACACCTGAGTTGTTTTGTTGGTTTTGGTTTGTTTTTGTTTTTGTTTTTTTTTGGGGGAGGGGGGGGGGGGATACGTTTTTTAGTTTACTGTTTTTTGTCAGACTAAGTATTCAGATGGAATATGATTTATTTTATATTTGTATGTTTTTTTTAATTTGTGAAATGTATGCACATTGGTAGATTTGTTGGAGCAGTTTTTTTCAAATATTTTTTTTTGACTGAGTGATCATGTGAAAATTCATATTTGTAAATATGAAGAGACAAAGAAATGTTATCTTTATTTAGATTTCTAAGTTATAATGACAAATGGATAGAAATTATGACAAATCATTACTACTCTTGTGAATTTGGTAGAAATTCTTGAACCGTTTTTTAATGGATTCCATGAAAATTATTTTCTTGTCAAAGAAAAAGAGAAAGTTAATCAAACTTGTGATTCTATTCTGATTGCATGAATCCAAACAATGTGATTATTGTCTTATATTTTACCTAATGTTTAGGTATATATTATAGTCGTCAGGTTAAAGAAATGAATGCAATAATAATGGTAATGGTAATTATTATGGAAGTGATTATTTTTTACACACAATTTAAACCTATTACTATATGAATAAGAGAAAGTTTTCGTTTACACTTTATGTTTAAGTAAGGATCAAGAATTTATTTCCCTCTACTTTGAACCAGTTAGACCATGTGATGACCATGGATAAGTGCTATATAAATTCCATTCATTTAAATATAATTGTACAGAATGATACTCTAGTAGGTACTTTGATATTTGTAACGAGTATGAGTAAGATAACTGTGTTCCTTTTTTAAATGACTTCTTGCCAAGAACATGAAAAAACAAAATATTGATAATGACATCAATATATGGCTGTTTAATTGCTGTATTGGGTAATGAGATCATGATTATTACATTCATTCCTGTTTTTGATTTGTGTGGAATTAATTGTTTTAAGTTTTGTTAAATGGTCCCATTGCCATGAGTTTGTTTCCAGGATGTCAATGTTAAATGTCCTTGACCCAGGTAGAATTCAGTGCAAGACTTTGTTTGTCTAGAATCAACAATAAAACAATGATATTTTAGAGAATTATTTGTTCCTGGAAACTAAGATTTTACATCATCGGGACCTCCCTAATTAGAAGGGTAGTAAACTTAGGAATTAGGAACTATTAGTTTCATAGAGAGAGAGAGAATGACAGCTAGCCTATTTGTTCTTGTCACCTAAATGAAACTGGGATAATGCACAATGTATGCAGCTCTATGGACGCCATACTATGAAGGAAATAGTTTTTTTAAGTTTTCTAATTGTAGGTGTTGCAATGATGAAATACTTCAATTAGGTGATAGTGATATGCATATAATTATAATCTATTTTTCATCTTGCATCCTCTACCATTTCTGACCGAAAGAACGTTACTGATTTATACATCAAATCAATTTCACGGATTCCGCAGCTTGGTAAACGTTTTCCATTCCAATTTGGATTTGAATAAAAGTCTTCAGCCATATCACATGTTCTGTATTTAAAAAAATAAATAATAATAATAACGAAAAAAAATAATTTTAAAAAATAATAAAACCCAGACACTTGGCCATCGATCTGTGATGACATTTTTTAAGAGTTGCTGTTGTGCGAGTCATAAGTCAGATCACCATTCATTATTTTTCATTTTGTTTCATCGTTTATTGAAAATAAATGACAAAGTATGTGTCAAAAGTGCATGCATTTGATTTGCTTATATTTTTTCTGTATGTTTTTAAATGTTGACATCATTCCAATAAGACGAAACAGACACACAAGTTGGTGCTGCTACATAATGACATTTGAGGCCTACAAGATGAAAAGTGATAGCGACACAAAATTTGGTTTTGGTTCACCTTTCTTCTACACATCTTCTACACACAAAGGAAAGAAAAAAAATGTATAGGTGTACTACGCAGAACTGGTGGAGAAATGTGGTGTAGGTGTCTGACTGCTTAGACTGCTGAGTTTGAATCCTGTCAATGAGTGGTAATGACTCTTTTTTTCTTTACCCGACTCGGGTGTGAAAGATTAACTGGCTTTGGGCAGAATGTTGGTGAGAATGATGTGCCCTTGGATGCTCCCCGGGGAGTTGAGGAGGACTTTGAATGACACAGCCTGCTGGGCAAGAAATGATGTGAAGTCTGTGAGCCTGTACTACTTATTTTTTTGGTCATGGGCTATAAAATTAAAACCCATTTTTATATTCAAATTAAACTGTGGAGGTCCTTGCACAAATGCAAATGGCCCAATGAAGTTTTCACATGACATTACCCATTGTGATTGGTAATTGGTAAAGGACAGAGGGATAGAATATAAACACCACTTCATTTCATGCTTGGCTGAAATAATGGTGTATTGATATGCGAGGTCTAGATATAGACTGACATAGATCTTGGGTTATGGATACAAATAATTAATTTTCATTTGTCTTGTAGCTGTTCTGCCACAGACAACAAAGGTACAGAGTCCAATCACAATCCCCGCTAGATAATATTTTTACGATGAAAAATTATCAGTTCAGCAGATGGGAAATGTACAAATTGTCCTGAGTTTGAAACACATTTCCGAATTGTAATAGCTGCTACTCTATTGGTAGTGTAGTCTGAACACTAGCTTTCTCGGATTGGGTGAAAAACAGGAGGTCCCTTGCACCGTTGACGTGGCAAAATAGAAATTGTCTAATGTCTAGACATAGTGGGTTGATCACATGCTTGTCAAATTTTACTGCTAGAAAATTACACATTAAGTTGTTGAGAATAAAAATAAACGAAACAACATTATTGTTACATACAATTTTATTACATTTTACATTGAGGGTAACAATGCTGCAAACTTAATTGTTTTGACTTTGTGAATAAATGAATTATTAGGAATTATTTATGATGCATTAAATACAATGAGCAGAGAAGCAAATAATTCTTAAGCAATAAATAAATATAGCTAGGTATGAAAATAAATTGTATAAAGTAGAAGCAAGGATATAAATGAGTATAAAAAAATAACTACTTTTAAGCATGAAAATCTAGCTTAATCAAAGGTAAGTTTTCTTTTACTAGTTAGAATGAACTTCTACGATGGTGTTATCATTTAAAAACTAACTATACATACTGTATGTATATATATATATATCCCGTAATATTTCAATTTTGAAAAAGTAGATGGATTTCATCGCCAGATTTTCGGGGGGACTTTAAAAAATGTATTATAGTATAGCAAGAGAAAGCTTATCCAAATTTGAAGATAAGACAATAGCTTGAATTGCTTCGGTGGTCGGGTGATGACAGGATGTCAGTGTATTAGTAATAGGAAAGAACATCATCTCTTGAAGCTAGAAATTAAAATGAAAGTGAAATATATCAGAAACACCATCAGAAATAAGATCTGTAACATACGGTAATGAAGACAGGTGTAGAAGGTAACATGCAGGGTAAAAGGAAGAGAGGTTGGAACTGCAACCTCTTTTTTAGACACCATCAAGAAGAAAACCAGTCAGCCACCTCTCTCTTCAGGCCATGTAACGACAATGAAGAGACTGGAAATATTGTGTTGCCAGCTACACTACCATCAACAATGATGTTGCTGACAGGTAACGGATAAGTATGAAAAATGAAATCCAAAGAGGAAAAAAGGCAAAAGAGATCTGAAATTGACGAAAATAGAATTATGGTCCTTTTTTAAGTCAAGTGACATGCAACAAAAGAGGACTGAAATGAGAGAAGCCAAAATAATAGTGGAATGCAGTTTGAAAAAAGTCAAAAGGAAAAAAGTTGACGAAATGCCACTTAAATAGGAATTTACCAATCTTAAAGGGCATCAAAATTCAATGCACAATTTGATCAAGTTCTCAGTACTTTCCGAATAGCAAAGCAAGGTTAAATCAAAAAGCCGGAAAAGATGGAACTAATAACTTGTCTTAATAGTACATGAGAATTTATTTAGTGTTAATTTACAAATGAAGAGATTGGGACTTTATGCACAGAATTCTGCTAAGAACGGTTTCATTACAAGGGTACCAAATATGTGCCATTTATTATCATTCATTATTATTATTATTACCAAACTGTAATAAGAAAGGAAAATAAATACTTTTAACTTCATCCATCAATGTTTTTTGTCCACTTTGAAAACTGAAATCACTGGCCAAAACAACAAAACATAAATCATAATCAATCGATTCAGTGTCTGACACGCATTACTTTGAATAATTATTGCATTCAATCAACATTACAAGATAGAATGAAAACATAAAAAAATCAGAGATGAAAAGCTATTGAAATGTTACGTAGGTGGGATAAATCTAACACCATAATATATCATAAATATCATAACTTACAGAACAAGTCAAAATGGTATGGATGTGTTGTTGTTGTCACTAACCAGCTTTAATAAACTAACTTTGAATAACGATACTGATGGGTAAAACAAATCACCTTAACGTTAACTGATAAGTCGTGTGTGCAGGCAATGAATCACTACAATACCATGTAATGTTTTTGAGTACAATTCAATGCAATTAGATTGTGCCAAAATGTGTTAACAGTTCGCGCAAGGTCTACTAACTAAGGTACATCGCTGTAGATTATTTGATAATACAGAATATTGTTGTCACAATGCAAATAAATAAACTGCAGTTTTAAAAACAAAATTAACTTAGTTATCTCCCTTTGCAATAATGACAAACGGATAAACGCAGTTGTGGGATATAAACATTTTAACAACCAGATCGATCACTTCACTTCACATGTAGGAGTTTAAACAACTAGCAGGCTGTACCGGGTAAACAAACAAACACTTAGCCAAATTTGTGAGTGACATTTTAAGGACAGGTTCTCACTAACCAATGGATAAACCCTGCTGAATCCCACCAACACTAGATAAATGCAAAATTGTGGTCCCCTACTGAAAATCTAAATAAACAAAACAAATACAAGTGATAAATGATAAATATTGGATCTCCAATCTCCACCCATTTTTATGACTGAAACACAAGACAACATAAGGCGTTAAATTAAAGATTGGCAAAGCGTGAGTGTGGCATTTATCATTTAAATGTACTTGGATATATATCACCTCTTTTTTACCCTTTCTTCTCAAAGCAATGTAAATAATATCATGAAGAAATAACAAAAATTTTGATTTTACTGCAATATTATCTATCATGTAAAAAAAAATTCCAATTATTTATTAGCAATCAATATTAGAAGCGAGCAAAATGAAGCAATGATTTTTAAAGTTAGTTTTAAAAATGCCACGCTGTGTCAAGTAATTAAAAATCTTCAATTGTATAATACGAGCGAGAAGTGCAATTGATATGTTTTTTAAAATGACAGAATTTGAGATGTAAATTCTTAACAGCCAACCTGCTGGATCCTTGGGAAATATACATTTAAAACCCTATACAAGATAAAATGGACAAAAGCAGTGACAATTAACACGAGAATGAGAGATGGTCACCATGACCTGTGTCATAGATAAATAAAAGGAATTGACTAATGTTTCAAATTCGAAGGTTTACTAATGATCCTTGGCAATTCATTCCAAAATTCCTTTGTTGCTGTGAGGTCAACAAAGTTAGTCTACTGCCAGATACCTCATTTCAAACAGACCACATTTTCACATTTTACACTAAACCTAGCGGACAGTTCTAAAAGTCTCCATCTACCCGCAGCATAGAAACAAAGTGAATTTCAATCGCGATACACATATGACTAGAAGTAGTAGGCGATACAGTCTACGGTCATAAAAGTAATTATCACCTGAAGAGAGACACTGCCAGCACTGAGGCAAATCCGACACTTTCGAAGCAGCAGCAGGCGATGCCAGATCACTGGCAGTAGACTTATGTTTCTATTAACCTAAGGGCACAACAATTAACTACTTCACTACAATAATATTAATTTCCAGCTTGGTATGTCGGAAAATATTTATAGACATTAAATTTCCTGAGAAAATTGGAATTTTTTTAATGTTCCATAGAAACAAAAGCAAACTGGCTACATCAGCTTCAAACGTTTCAACCAAATCTCAGGTCTGTAACATGACAATCAAATCATACATTTTAAAAAAATATTTTTCACTTAATGCCCTTTTCAAACTCATACTAAAGGTGGCAGCTGTAGGTCAGAGTCCCTAAAACTCTGAAATGTCCCGTTAGGGTTCGAACCTTGGGGCCTCAGCTCAGCATTCAAAAGCCACAGAGCTGCTGATTTGCTTTGGTGATAACTGGGATAAAAAGCACCATGATGTATAAAGCTGTTAGAGCTTTGATAATTAACATGTAAATAGGCAGATTGAGAATTCATTCTTCTGGGAAAGATTTCAATTTCAATCCTAAATTGGTGCAACACTCCCATAACTCAAAATTTCCCAATTATTACAAAAAGATTTAGCCTCTTCCATGTAATAGTTAAGATGACAAGTAACATTTTCTATCCAAGAGGTAAAAAAGGATGTGGTGTGTGGCCACCCAAGAACAGTTTATCTTCTATTAATGCAAACATGGAGAGAGAAAAAGGCGCCAAATGCAGTTATCATAATACAAAGTTATAGCTTTTGTAATTTTGGTGGAATATAATGCCATATTGTGTTGGTTTTTTAAATTAAAAAATTTAATCAAAATATTTTAGGTGATCACAAACCAAATTATTTTTACCCTAGGAGCTATATTTGATTAGAGAAACTAATGTGCAACATGCATATTATTATCAAGTGATGGTTTGAAAATCATTTTGAAAAACAAATTGTTTCAATCTATATTTTAAAATTGCTAAATTTGTAATGGGAGTGTTACACCCTTTAAAAAAAATTGTTAAGTGGTAAGCATCTTTGTACAAATATCAAATAAATGAGGTATGAAGGTTACAAATAACAGAGGGTTACAAATGACAGAGGGTTACAAATGACAGAAGGTTACAAATGACAACAAAATCACCAATAACATAAGTGTTACAATATTTCATACATGTTTATAACATATATGATATTATGACGTACAATGAACACATACAATTTGTGAGCCATTATATTAACATGCATGTTATGTAATGTACATCCTCCCATGCAAAACACCGAGATAGTGTAAGTTACAGATATTACGTGATTCATTAGTTACGTATAACACTTTGGTTGCCACATACATATGTTTGTCAATAAATGAAATGCTTTTATATTGCTTCCTGTCCATTGCCTAACATACAGCTTTTGTTGGCATAGTAAACATGCATAAAAAACTAGCACATCATTTTTTTTACTGATGCTGTAGAATCAAAACAGTGACTACCCTTTGCTTAGAGAGCTATTTAGATTTGAAGGTAATATTTCATAAGTTTTCTGTCACTTGTATATTGAACAATGCACAACACATGAGGCGACATCAGTAACAATGTTAGCATAGGAATCATAGTGGTCATAGTGCATGATTCCTGTGATGCAGGATCTATTGATTCATGGGCTAGTTTGTATACGCATCCTGAAAGGTTTTTATTGACATTCACGATAACGTACAAGTTATGATTTTTTTCGTTTGTGTAGTCTCTCATCTTATTGGCTGGGGAAAATGGCTGGTAACCATGGGGAAATTTACAGTAAAAGAGTGTGGCAACCTAAGTGTTTGTTAACAAACATGTTTTACAATGAAAAAGAAACAAAACAAATTTGTTGTAAATGTGTTCCATTTAGAATGACTAGGGGAGGGTTATAACGGTATTCTATCTAGGAGAATCGGGGAAGGGTTATAAATGAGTTCCATTCAGGAGGATTTGGGAAGAGTTATCAATGTTGTCTAGTTAATCCTGTTTCACCAATAAAAACAATACAAGTTGTACCCAAAAAGAAGTGAACCACAACATGTTTTACCATATGAAGACTCCAGTAATGGTCGTGATTTTTCATTTTGCGCAAAGAAAAAAAAGAAAAAAGAAAAGAATATACATGGACATATTCAAAGAGAATATAAAAAAATACCAAAGTTCTCTAAAGCAAGCTAATTTTGAAGAGTCAACTATTTATGGCGATCTTTAAGTCTAAGTAAGCTTTTCCCAAACCTTCAGTCTTACCCTAATGTTATCTTTTCAATATCTTTCAATTACTTGACATGCATATTTAACAGACAGTGAGTGAGGTAGACTTGTAACAACAATACAACAGCAGACTAACGACCTGCACACATAACTTACAACAACTAACTTAACAATGTATCAAGCATTATTTCAAAATCATTTCAGGACTGCATAGCAATCATAAGATTTCTGTCAGACACAACGTTGATAGATCTGCACTCACAAGTCACCCACACCAGTTCAACAATGCACTAATTATAATTTCAGGATTGCATAGCAATCATAAGATTTCTTTCACACAAAACCACTCACAAGTCACCCACACTAGTTTAACTATGATTTCAGGACTGCATAGCAATCATAAGATTTCTTTCACACACAACGTTGATAGATCTGCACTCACAAGTCACCCACAGTAGTTTAACTATGATTTCAGGACTGCATAGCAATCATAAGATTTATTTCACACACAACATTGATAGATCTGCACTCACAAGATACCCACAGTAGTTTAACTATGATTTCAGGACTGCATAGCAATCATAAGATTAAATTTATTTCATAAAACTTGTAAGGACAAAGACAACTGAAGGGCATCTGTCTAGAACAAATTAAAACTTTTAAAAAACAAACCATACTGATATGTTTGTTTCCAGCCCTCCAGGTTAGCATTCATAAGACTTTGAAAAATGAGCAGGAAAATGAAGATGGGAACAAACTACATTTTCATTAAAGGGCAAGAAAAAAATCACCTTAATAACTTTCAATGAGAGGAATAATGAATAAACATATCCCGATCTCACTATTTACATATTTACAGATGAGAGCCCTCACATCACACTACATGACAAGACAGATGTATTGTTAATATTACCATTCATAAAACGAACGTTTGCTAAGAGAGGGTGAATTGTTATCACTTCTTATTGGGCAATGGAAGCTACAAATCTTCAGTCATCTTGACCCAAAATATTTTTGTCCGTAAGACAATAAAAATACCTCTGACAAATTCACTAGCGCACCTCATAGAATGTGCATTTATATTAAATTACAAACATTTTAAGATTTACTTCTTTCTCTTTTTTTATTTTAAATTTTAAAATTGATCGCTATGCCTAGGAGGAAATACACTAAGCTGTATGTAAAATTGACCCCTAGTTTTCAATTAATAAATAAATTAAATATCCACTTTTTAAAAAAACTCCAATTACGCTTCATTCACTTATTATTCTACCCATGTTATTATCACACTAAATTCATTGATTATTGATTACATAACATACATTTGTTTACAAGGTCATCCCTATGATTATCCTGGATCATTTTCAAAGAATCAAAACATGCACTACAACTACATTCACCATATGCAGGTATGACACACTGAAAGGCATCAAATGGAGGCAAATCATTTATATCAAACTGGTTTTAACCACCACAAAGTTTTTAAATATTATATGGAAAATAGAGCAAATCCACTTCATCAAACAATGGGAGTATATGGCTTGATTCTCTGGTAGATATGATAATGACTTATAAACAACGTGAGGCGGTAAAGGTTAAAATAGGACTACATCATTTGGGGAAATGGAATAACAAGATCGAAAAATTTGGATAAGATGAAATGAGAAATAATCTTTTTTTTTAACATATCTGACAAATCTGATTAAAAACATTGAGCTTTGTGTCTGATGTCTTCTAAACACAGAAAGTTAGAAAATGGTGGAAATATTTGAGTTTACATGAATAACTCAGTTGTTACAAGCACTAATGAGTAAACGTAAACATGTAAAACATCAGTGTTCCAGCATTCATACGACAGGATGATGAAAAGCAACTATTGATATCATTAAGATTTTAAGTTACCCATGTACAGCAGGATCTCAAATTATTTAGATACAACAGCATTCATAAGCATTTCAAGAGTTGAAGAAAAAATTTTTTGGACCATCTAGTAATGCTGATCTCAGAGTCATTTTTTATTAATAATCGAAATGTTCATAGGCTCTGCCAGGCTGCCTTGCTTCCGATATGTATACAGTTGTAAATAACGTTTCCCTTCACTGGTAAAGCTTGCGATGACAAAATAGTGTCATCACTCGTAACTCCGAAAACTGTGATGAGATAAAAGTGACATCACTGGTTGTGTCTCTGAACAGTGATTTTAAAAAAGGGTATCATAAGAAGAACCTTTTGGCCTATATACCCGGTGCTAACGCCCGTTTCCATAGTGTCAAGTGGACAGAGTGACCGTTTGTTGCCCTCTGTACAGGACACTGGTCTGCCAATCGCAGATTACTTCCCCAATTATGAGTTGGTACCCATTTCTACACCTGTGCCGAGTAAGATAGTTGAAGCAAAGCATCTTGCCAAAGGACAATCACACACTGCCGAAAGCCAGACTCCAACCCAAGCAGTTTGCATGGATTGAGTCACCACGCATTCCTATGATCAGAAAAAAGTGACATTACCAGGTGTGCCAAAATGAAAAAGAAACTGTAAACTTAGACTTGCCGCTGAGCACTCCAGGGTGGAAGTTGAGCACTATGCAAATATACTATTTACTATATTATATATATATATTTACTATTCAAACCAACAAGCCTACAACTATTAGACCTGACGGTAACTCCAACTCAGCAGTGGGGCCAACGTGAAGCTAATCTAAATCACACCTTGAATTCTACATCAAACCACTACATAAGATGGTCATCTATTGTCATAGATGAGAATTGGAAAAAGTGATTTAGGAGGAAAATTGTCCGCGCCGTCGACGCCACCGGAAAAAAATGAATATTTCCAAATAACAGTACTAAGCATATAATATAACATCCTAATAGGGCTGTGTAGCATTTGCAAGGTTAATACGCCTTACCAGGAACAAACTTCAAGACTTTTTCAAGACCTTTTGTTCGCAAGCTCTATCTGCACTATCATTGACATGGAAACGCTAGATGACTATCATCGATAAATGGGAGTGAGAAAGTGTCACAATGACTCCAGCAATAAACATTACAAGTTCCCATTATATATAAAAGTAAAAGCCAGATTTCCATTAAACTAAATTGAGCCCCCTCTATGCACTACACTACTTGCACGTTAACATTTCATACAAGTCTTTCCCTGTTTGATTATGGCCTCAATATCCCACTCTAAAAGTTAAAATTCCAAAGATTCAGCAACACCATACACTAAATTATTTTCATACAAAGTTTGAATAGATACTACAGAAAAAAAATGACACCTATGTTGGACAAAAATCACTTATTAGCTGAAGATTATGAAAAGAGAGACAGAAAGTAAGAGAGAGAGAGAGAGAGAGAGAGAGAGAGAGAGAGAGAGAGAGAGAGAGAGAGAGAGAGAGAGAGAG
This sequence comes from Dirona albolineata, assembly GCA_031763155.1. Taxonomy (NCBI): domain Eukaryota; kingdom Metazoa; phylum Mollusca; class Gastropoda; order Nudibranchia; family Dironidae; genus Dirona; species Dirona albolineata. The sequence continues at coordinate 1 of JARFNW010066583.1, read as the reverse complement.
A
>JARFNW010066582.1:0-23507 GCA_031763155.1 Dirona albolineata | reverse complement strand
TGACCATGCACGCATCTTTTGTCCAGAAATTCTCAAGACTAATGCTTATTAATGATCTTTTAGATTTGTATGGGGACCATCTCATAAGGCCAAAAAAAAAAAAAAAGAAAAGAAAAAAGAAAGAAAAGAAGAATAGGGTGAATGTGAGATTAATACATGGAAAAAGAGTGCAAGAAAATGTTTGAGGTAATCATTTATCATTTTTGCATAGTTTTATTAATATCAATATTCATTTCATTCTTTATCAAACTTTTGAATTGATGCAGCAAGGCCCAAGACTTACTCAAAGTGCGCTATCAGTATATCAACCCTGAACGCAAACAAACAAAAAAACAATAAACAAAAACACATAAAAACAAATACTAAAGATAGATAACATAGAATCATAGCATATATCAATTCAACTTCAAGTTATATCTTTTAACGGCTAATAAATATTAAAACCCATTCAAACTCTAGGGTGGATCAAAGATCAGTCCATTTTTAAAATATAAATAAAATCTAAATTTAAAAAAGATGATACTTTGTTATTCCCCAGTACATTATATCAAACATAATATCATCATGCCTGAAGTCAATATATTGGTACAGGGCATCAGGCATGTTTTTACAAAACAGATCTCTGACAAATTTTAATGATAAACAAAGATAACTATTTACTACAAACACCAGTCAAGTCCTTAATAAGAGCCTTGGGGTCCATAGTGCCAGTGCCTATCCCGGTTTCTGTAGCGTGAAAAGGGAACAGTGACCTTATTGTGTCACTGTTCTGTATAGGATCCTGGCCTATCACAGATTACTAACTTCACGACGTATTCCCCTGGGTGTAAGCTGGTATGACCCATTTCTACAACTGGGTCCAGTGAGGCGATTGGAGTCAAGTTTCTTGCCCGAGAGAAACAACGGAGTGATTGTAACAGGATCGGATTCTAGCCCACGACTATTGCCATGAGAGTTTGCTGTCTTAACCACTTGGCCATCACGCCTCCAATGGCAGAAAACCAAACCTTCACCAATCTGTGTATTATTCCAAGCCCCAAGCCCTTCCACTGGTCCCAAACATGCACAAGGCTACTGCTAAAACCTTCCTTTATTTAAGTAAGGGTTAAATTTCACCAGATTAATTACTACACAATGAATAATTGTCCAGAGTTTAAGTAGATTCTACCACCATTTTTTCAAAGCCAATGAAAAACCAAATGGAAAAGTAATTCAATACCAGAAAAGTAGACAAATGAGAAGACCAAGAAAGCGGATTGCCAAAAGTGGGAATCGAACCTGTGCCTGCATATCCGCATCATTGCAATCAAGACACTCAAAAACCCTTGAGCTTCAATCTTGCTCCGAGCATTTAGAGACTAACAACCACGGGATGAAGTGTCATATAAATGCCATGACGACGCCATTGCAAGCACAGAAGGTCCTATTCCTGCAGCTGACAATGGTTTCACTGATCCTGTCTATTGTCTATTGTCTAGGAGACTGCATTACTGTCACATTCATTTTCAACTCAGTATCATCACCAGCATCCTCTACACATTCGTTTCTCAAAGTGGGAGAGGAATTGTTCAGAATGGCATCTACTACTTACTTAGTGCAACTAACAGAATCAGGTTTCAAGTTAATGCTTCCTTAAATCCTTTGTATTAATTACATATATATATAAAGCAAGCTGTCTATAAGACTACCCTTTTTCGGTTGGGTTTTTTCAAATTATAAACATGCACTTCAGAATTCCACAAACTCATTTCATCCATATATAATATATCTACTTAGCCAGATGTTCCCTTTAAATGGTTGTAGTATGAAAGACAAATCTTACATATAAAAAAAAAAGAATTTTGTGCGAGTCCAAACATATCTTGCATGTTAAAAGTGTTGTGGAAGTTAATCATGTCAATGGTATTCATAAAAGGATATGTAACAGATGTAAAGCATTTCCACGTTTTTTAATTTTTCTATATCTATCACTTTAATACGCGCTTTTTCAATGCTGTGAAAAAGGAGAAACATCAAAAAAATTTACAAAACAACTACATTTTATGAATTTTCCCCGTCCACCTCCATTCGGTATTCACTAAATTAAGAAGTAACGTGTGCGTTTGTTCATACATGGAAGATTAAAAAGGGTTTGGTTTGTGACTTCACATCAGGTCACACTGAGAATGAATGAGTTTCACTGAGAGGAAGTTTGAGTTGGTTAGTATGCTGGTCGTTAGGATATATGTATTAGGAGTTATCACGGCATCTCTGCAAAGTTTGTTATGATTTCAAAAAGCTTCACATCATGTGTGTGAAGCGTGTAGAGCACAATCAGTGGTAATACGATACGTACATAAATGGAACTCATCATTATGTCATTATTAAACAGAAGAAGCATCACCACAAGTTAGTCCTGTTTGGAAGTAGGCCTAGAAATTGATCCCAGCAGAGGGGATAAACATTGTCCTTTTGCATCATATATAAAAAGTAGTAGTGTTCATTCTTCTGTTATTAACTCTCTAATTTCCACTCATAAAGTTGAGAATCATGGTGACAAACGGTCACCCTATTATAAAAATCAAATATGATGACGGTTTGCTTGAATCATTGAAAACTGACCCTTAGGGGGTCAAGTCTGCCTTTCGTCATTGGGTTACGGGTGTGAAAATTAATTCCTATTGAATTGACCTATTTGAGACGCTACGCTGCACTACTGCAGCTGACACTTAGCTTATTTCAGCCTATTTTAAAATAAACCCTATAGATAAAGTGAGCTTGTGGACAAAATAAAGGCAAATTTATCAAATTGGAATTAATTATTCATATATGATATGACACAATACACATTCGCTTTGTGTTCTGATATATTCCAATGACTGCTGAGACATGTCCTCCTCATAGCCATCACACGACATGTCAACGGCCATCACACGACATGTCAACGGCCATCAAATTAAACCAAAGCTTATCTATCTAACACGCTAAGGAAACCGGGATAAGCACCGGCTCTATGGGCCTCAAGGCTCGAAAGGACTTTACTTTATATCTATCTAACTTACTCCCACGGTGCAAGAGAAGGGCATCTCCTCTGTTCTGCTACAAGCATGTTATTATGTCTTCAAAAGGGTAGAGGAGGAGTTTTAGAAGCCATTGCCAGCATGCAACATCCACCATAATATTGACAAAATCATATAAAGCTCACAAAAACAAAACAGAAACCCACAACCAACAAACTAACAAGCTACTTCATCACGTGAGAGGAGACCACAAACTTCTACCACGGCTCAAGAATACTCTAAAATGGTAATTTCACCCATGATGAGAATATTATTATAATTTGATGAGTTCAATTGGTCATCTGGTTTTGTTCATTCATCTGCTCTATGACGAACAAGTTTTAAGTTCAGATCAAGATTGTAGTCGTTGGTTTGCAATAAAAATGTTATTCTTTAATTCCTACTTCCTACTCCGTAACTACTGTTATTGTCACATGAAACATTTCACTGATCAGTTCCAACCAGTCAACTTTTCATCCACATCTTTTTCTTTACAAATATTGCTATAAAAGCTTGGTGCATTATATTTATTTAGACCCAACATTCCTATGGACTAACTTTCAAATTTTTTTTACAAATTACATTCGAGGCACTGCACTGTGGCTGCCGCTTGTGTTATATCGGTCTTGAAAATTTCTGCATGTTATTAACTATTTCAGCCCATTGTAAAAAAAACCCAACGATTTCAGTAACATTGGTCAGCGTCAAATGTAAGCACTTCCTTTACAAAAAAGATGGGATGGGACTCCCCTTTTCTATTCTCAGTTTTTGTATCAAATCATTACATCTCCATCAATTCAAAGACCTCATTCTCTTCTCTCTACTACTATCTGTTTCAAAATACAAGTCACATAATGAAAGCAGTTCCAGCGAGCAAAAACACAATTTGCAACCTCAACATCAACAAACCCCCCCCCCCCCCCCACCAAAAAAACAAAAACAACACAAAGAGACAACTCAGCAACAAACAGGGTAAGGCAATGTAACTACGTAGCGAGATATAATATGAATGAGCAAAGCTAAGACCATTTCAACTCATGAGAAAAATCAACACTTAATCTTCTTGCCTAATTCAACTTACATAAAACCTTCTTCTTTTAAAACATCAAAAATCCTTTTTTGCTTTTCGCCATAGCACAATAACAGCATTGATTCATTCCAACTGGAAATACTCCCTTCTTCAAAATAGTGGCAACTCGTATGGTATGCTTTGAAAGATTGGAAAATTTCCTCTCGTCTTTAAAAAAAATTTAAAAATTAAACTTGGAAAATCTTTAGTGGAATTATTGTACGAAAGAAAGAATATCCAAGGTAGGTACATTATTTCAAAAATAGGGTTTAAATTCTCGGGTTAAAAATTGTAAATTTACGTTAGGCATTACAACAAGGCAAGGTATCAGACTCATTACTTTAATAATTAATTAATAATAATAATGTACATTTATATAGCGCTTAATCACGATCATCACCATGCTCTAAGCACTTTACAGTAGCACATTTTCCTCAGTTTCGAGACAATAAAATAGTCTACGCCCTCAGTCTCCAATGTAGAGACAAGAGTTCAAACAACCCCCCCCCCCCCCCCCTCTATTTATTTCCTTCTTTAGAAATTCTCCTTTCTGGTTTGAATCAATACTGTCATGTATTATCAGACACGAGGAGGAGGACAGCAGGGAGGGCACAGCCTACCTATATTCATTCTCAGACAAAATGTACTCCTTGTCCTGCTGCGGCGAGTTTCTCTGGTGGGAGACCGGGATTTGCGAGATAACTCCATGCACTGGCAGAGAACTGGGCGGTTTGGGAGGAAGGCTTCGAGTATTGGCATACTTATGGGAGGACGAGGACGGCGGGGGTGGGGGTGGTTGGTTGGGATGGCCGTGGTGTTGGGGGTAGGCTTGGTTGTAATGGCTACAAACCCATGACCAAAAAAAGGACAAGGGAACGAAAAGAGTGGTTGGTGGGAGGGAGGAGGGAGGGGGGAAAAAAAAAGAAAAAAAAATCACAAAAAAAAAAAGAAAAAAAAACAAAAGAGAGAGAGAGAGAGAGAGAAAGCAATAAAAATCCCCGTTATAGAAGCAGCCTTCAAAACAAAGATACAATTTTATCCAAGTAAGTTCATGTTCTGATTGTTATGTGATTGAGAAAAAAAAGGTGATTAGAATAAATGTACCCGTTTGCCATTGATATAATCATGTAAATTGGAAATAATATATGCATTTGCCACCACCAGCTGATACACAACAGTAGCTAGTAATGTCATCAATGAATGCACCAAGTCAAGTGGAAAATTTCTTCACCTGAAGAAACGATATAAATCTCTCTTCGCAATAATAAGGTCAGGATCAATTTTTATTTTTTTTACATTAAAAAAACAAGTTTTTTCATGAGTATTTAATGAGTAACGTTACAGAAAGCGTGGGTTGGGTTTTTTAAAATGCAAATTCATGAGTTATAAAGCTTAACACTAGCTGAAGATGAAGATGCTGACTCTACTATTCAACTACTTGAAACTTAACTGGTGGAGCTGCCCAGGGGGATGATGGCATTGGACGACTTCCATGCAGTATCTGCCTTAACATTACCACTTTTAATCACAATTTACCCATTCTGAATCTGAACCTTATTCATGACAGACAGCAGTGTTTCTTTTTACTTTCGTCAGTTGACCAGAACTACTCTGTTTATGTTCATCATGAATCACCCTAACCAAACCCCCTTTCCCTATTGTGTTGATGTCGAAAATGCTGAGAGTGAGAGTCTGTTGACTATTGGATGAATACTATTATCATTATTTAATTTCAGACGTGCCACCATCTTCTTTTTATCTATTATTTCCCATCTCGATTCACCACAATCATTGCACATTGAGAGTTATACTCAGCATCCACACGTCTCACAGCTTGTAGTGTGAAATAGCACACAAGACATACACAATAATATGACCATATCAATGGGTAAAGATCATATATCTATCTATATATATACAGGCATGCACTTGTACTTGTCTACGTTATAAATATTACTTCCTCATATTTGCATTCAAACTTGAAGAGGAGATCGTGGAAATTTGGCATAATATATGTTTGGCATCAAGATTTCTCTCCCTCTCTCTCTCTCCATCTCCCTCATTTTCCAGCCTTTCTGGGAGTATGATATCTCCTCATACTTTCATATGAACCACATTTTTCATCATGACTGATGTTTCCAGGTGCTTGGTTGATCATGTTTACCTCTATTTGTCAAGATTCAGCTATTCCTGAATTATAATTTCCCTTCTAAAAATCGTGGTGAGGCGGCTGGAATAATTTCCCTTTACGGATTTCCACTTAAGTTATTTAATGCTTTGTTAAATAACGGTATCAGAAGCCAAGAATTTGGCTACAAAAGGGTACATCTACTCAATATCATAAATATTATCATTACTTGCCTCCAGTCCAGTCAAAAATATATAGAATTGGAGGGTTAGTGTTTCATGTGAAAAAAGAAGGGCAAAGAGAGTTAGTGTGAATCAAAACCAACAAACTCAAACCAATATATAAGTGAGTTCACCACTCAAGATGTTAGGATATTGTTGTAAATCTATTATCTGTTCCAACCATCACAAACCATTATATCTTTAACTAACCAACAACTGTTTTTACACTCTAATACAGTGTTTTTGCTGGGCTGGTCCCATTACTTTTATTTCTTCAGGACTTCCCTTACAGGAGACACAGCAATTGTGGAAATAGCATTCATGAGAAATAGATTCAATCAGTCCATATATTATCATTTCCAATTAGCTGGTTTTTTTATAACATGAAATGATTTAAGCAGTCCAAAACACTTCCAATTACTATTAGTTGTTTCCAGATGAACAATGAACATTTCCGGCTAGACCCTAACCAGATGTCTTAATACAATATCTTTATCAATAAAACAATTTTATCTCTCCTCCCTTTCTATTGTGATACTATTTACAAGAAAACAATCAAGTTTCCAACAATAAACAACAGAGGAGAGCGATGCATTGGAATGAAGACAAACATATTTTTTAAAAAGCTCATCCTTGATCTATAGTATAGCTGGGGATTCCAGACCTGACCTCGAGTGAGTATGTCACTTTCAATTTCTAATTACAATTCATGAGTCTGTGGATGATATCTGAAGACTACAATTTGTAGAAGTAATGCTTTAAATTCTACTTTTTTAAAGTTACTCGCAAATTAGTTATATTTTCATTTTGGTTCGAAAAAAAACGATTTTGAAAACGCGGTAGGAAAAAAATATTCAATATTCCAATTGTAAAAAAATCTTTGATAAATAATAGATATATACGATTTATCCTCTCTGTAACATCAATTCACCAAAACCTATACAATTCTATCCCAAAGCATGATGATAATATAATAGATATCTAACATAGTCAACATTCACTAGCCACAAGATGCAGGTCGTCTGGTCTTGTTATAATGACGTCATCATGCCAAAACCATCAGTAAAGCTTCTTCTAATCAACAGATCAGGCTTTCTTCGGCAACAGCTCATGCAAAATCAATTCTAAAAGCTTTTTAAAATGTATGCTAAGTTATAATATTCCAACCAAGGTTAAACAAGATTGATATGATCATCGTATACCACTAAAGCAATCGAAAGGAACCACAAATAGCAAGAAAAGGGATCAAATTAAAAACTGAAAGGGGGAGTAGTCAATAAGTTTGATTAAAAACAACGCAAAAGTTTATTTCTGTTAATATTATTTAATATTAATATCTTCTTTTTTCTTCTTTCCATTTATATATTTAAACTAATGTTATAATAACTTTATCACTTTTATTCCAATCCTATTTTTTAATGTTGGTGAGCATAAAGCAATAAAGCACATCATGCAAGTAAGATGATAATACTATAATATAATATCATGTACTTTTTTTCAAGCTCACACTAATATATCATGCGTTGTTGAAGCGTCCTCAGTAAGTAACAAATTATTCATTTGAAAGAGAGAGAGAGAGAGAGAGAGAGAGAGAGAGAGAGAGAGAGAGAGAGAGAGAGAGAGAGAGAGAGAGAGAGAGAAAGAAGCAAAGATGACAGACAACCATACAAACATGACATAATATTATCAATATATTCAATTTCTAGCAGACACCACAAGCATGTTACAGAGTACTCACGTGACATATCACCCATTCCCACACACCCCAGCACACACGTATACGAATATGTACGATCTCACTTACTTGCTTGACAGTTTGCTTTTCCTAGACTCCTCTGACTCTTTAGAATCTGCAAGTTTCTGATTTTCCTCAGCTTGGCGCTGTTTCTCCATTGCTTCTTCTGCTTCTCTGAAAATCATAAGTTGAATAGATTGAAATCTGTGACCGTGGTAGTGGGGCACAATCAACTTCTTATCTAAGAAGGGGCAAAGATTTTTAAACAATCATATGAATTCTTTACTGTCACTGTATTTCACATCTGTTTTCTTGTCAGGCAAATGAAACATTAAATGAAGCATCTGGCATTGCCATGTACAAATAGTACAATATGTGTATTTGGGATTTTTTTTTACACTTTTCTTAGAAAGCATAGCTTCTGGTGAGGTAAGACAAATCAAATGACTATGTATATATATATATATAGTATATATATATTTCACAATCTATTCTTTATACTCTTAAAAGTAAACTAAAGTTATGAGCATCATGTATTGTAATCAAGTGTGACGAGACTTGATTGAGTTGTACTAGCTAGATGTACAGCACAATGTGGTCAAAAAGTCAAATTCATAAATTCATTATAATAATGCTAAAAATTACATACCACCATAACATATTTTTAACTAATTTTTTTAAAATTTGCATACCGTAATCTCACAGCTTCTTGTAGCTTTCTCACTTCCTCCTCTCTCCTTCTTGCCTCTTCTTCCTCAGCCTCCTGCTTCTTCCTCATCTCTTCCATCACCCTCATTTCTTCTTGCCTCCTCATCTCCTCCTGCTTCCTCATTTCCTCTTGCTTCCTCAACTCTTCTCGTCTTTTCTGCTCCTCCTGCAGCTTGACTGCTGACCTTCTGCATTCTTCTTTCTCTCGCTCCTCCTCGTCGTGCTGCTGCTGTTTGGCTCTGATTTCTTCTGCCTCTTTCTTTCGTCGCTCATACTCTGCCTTTTGTCTCTTCAATTCCTTTAGCAATAATAGTTTAGAAAAAAAAAAAAATTCATGAATTATTCATCAAGTAAGCAATTCTGAGAGACCATTATAATTTTTATTTACAGATTCATACACACACATTTACAATATATGAAATTTTTTTAAATGATTGAAAACAATCTAAATTTTGTCTGATGTCATCAAACATCTGCCTTGCTGGTACCTCACAGGCAATCTTTCTTTAAAATATAAAATGGTTTCGTTTAAATTCAGAATCTTCCCAAATCTGGCCAAATCAAAGGTCATATAGAAGTGAAAAATAAATGTCAGCATGCTAATTTTGACCACCACCATCTGGGAGTGAGTCAGTCATAAAAAATTATGTCTTGTTCTGTGTTTCCTTCTTCTTGGTCTTTGTAAACTAGCTCATCACATTTATCTGGGGCCTTACATATTTAACTATTTCACACCACACTACAAGCGGCTGTCTCTCGTCACCTGGAAACCCTACCAAGTTTACAACAAATTATTCTTTTTAAAATAACACTAACACCATTTTTTTTTTTTTTTTTCTGCAGTCATATTACATGATTCTGACTTGTGCAGATTTGAACTGGGCTTTAAGATTTACTGTTAACATCATAACTTTAAAAAATCTGGTAAACATGGAGTTAATATCAAAATTAAATACTAGTTGTTGTACCCATCAAACCTGTTCATATTTCCATAACCCCACTGCAGAGGATATGGAAATACAAATGGGGTACAACAGCAAGCACATATTATATATTCTATTATTAGTATTAGCCGAATGTAAGTAACCATGCATTTTTTTAAAAGCAAGCAAAATGAGATGCAAATTTCGTGGAAAATTTGCACCACGAGAACAAAACATACATATATACGCACACTTATCATATCTCCTCATATCAAACAACAAATTCAGGAATGCAGTCAGATCAGGTCACAGTTTACAACAACAACAATACACGAAATAGACAGGAGTGAAACATGAAGGAAAGAACAACATGATGGAATTCAATCCGAAAGAACTGACTGGGCAGGGTGAACGACAAAAATGGTCTAAGACGAATACGTAGTTGATATCATACAGTGCAACATGCATTCATTTAAAAACTTGTCAAGAGACAAATTATTGTTCAGAAGAATCTGTGTTATAATGAGGAATCTGGTGTGAAACAAACACAAAAAGTGTAGCGGATTGATCCGTACCACAGAAAGGCTACACATGAACCTTTGATAAAAGGGGAAAGATTAAGAACTGAGACAATAAAATGCTCTTTTGTTCGAGGGACTTGATGTTTTTGACAAATGCATGTTGCGCCGTACATCAAAGTGAGTGTGGTGTAACCATACAGACAGGACAAACAGAGAGATGGGAACTAACCCTGGTAAACTCATCTTCCATGTTACCAGTCATAATGCGTGGAGGGGACGTGTCAAAAGCAGCATCGTAATCATCAATATACCCAATGTCTTCGCCTGATTGGAGGCTTGGGTTTTGGGGCAAGGGGGCGTGAGGAGGTATGGCAGGAGGCGGGGCTGAAGACACAGGGACATGATGTTGATGTTGATGGTGACGATGAGGATCAACATCGTGTCTGGCAGCTTGGGAAGATTGCCGGGGGTAACGGTCGTACGCAGGCGCTGCACTTCTATCCTCAGGAAAGGGCGGAGGATTCGTGCTCACATTTTGACCTGGCCTGTAAAAAGTGTTCTGGTGGTTCCAGGATTGTTGAGGTTGTGAACTGGGCCGGTGATTGTACTGCTGATCTCCTGAATTATAATCCGACGTTCTTGGGACCGATGGTGAATTTGTCCGGTATTGGTTCACCAGCGATGGGGAGGGGGATGGGTTTGGTGACAATGACAATGACGATGGTGGAGGAGGTGGAGGTAGCGAATGATCTGACATGCTTGAGGAATTACTCCACTGTCGTATGTGGACGTTCGATGGGGGTAGTGGCGAGCGTCGGTCCGTGTGCTGCTGCTGCTGCTGATGATGATGATATTGTTGTTGTTGGATCAAACTTGGATTATTTATTTGACTGTGACCACTAGGTACTGCATAAGTGTTATTGGGGTAAGTAGACGTCGGGGTAGTTGGACTGGTGGGACTGCGGAGTCCGCTGTCTGCTAAATTTATAGACGTGGGGTAAGGCATTAGCTGTGGGCTGGTGTAGGAGTGAATGGGGTTGTGGTAGTCTTGATTAGGGTGTGGTGCCTGGTTGCTGGGTGGTTGTGGTGGTGATGATGATGATGATGATGATGATGATGGAGGAGGTGGTGGGTAGTGCTGCTGGCGACTGCTATATTGGTTGTTCTTAGAATAATTTACTTGTGCTGGCGGTATGGGTGGTTTGTGGGATGAGGAATCGAACCTGTGTGGTCCATTGGGGGGGACAGTGGGGGAGGGGCTGTTGGGGTAAGGGGGGAGGTCGGTGGGCCCCGGGGATAGAGTGGAGGAGGAAGAAGTTGATGAGGTTGACTTGTGTCGAGGGGAGGTGCGGCTGTTGACGCTCTCGTCTTTGGGGTAGCCATGATAAAGGTGGTTTTGGCTGGAAGAGGGACTACTAACTCTTCCTACAGCTGCATTTGATGAAATGACCGAAGTCGGACTCTGTTGCTGGGGATAGCCCTTATTATGTTTCTGCTGTTGATGATGGTAGACATGTAAAGTTGATGATGATTTAGGAGGCGGAGGGGGAGGTAAATCCTGCTGCGACGGATGTGAGTACCCAGCATAGGGATGGGGTTGATTCTTAGGATGCCCGAGCACACTGTGGTTATGAATGCTGTCCATGGTTGGTCTCAATGCCACTGTGTTTTTCAAATTCAAGCCGTTGCTGGCTTCACTAGAGCATATCTATGACACACACCAAATCGAACGTTCATGGGGGTGGTAGCAGAAGCAGCAGTGGCGACAACGGCAGCAGCCAGACGTAAAGGCAAAAGGCGGTGTGACGAAAATGCAACATGGGGCAATGTTATTAGCACAACATTATTTGAATCAATCCAAAAATAAGAAACAGGCATGCAGAGTAGAGTAGTAAGTTGATGCCGATGTGGTCAACCAATTGTGGTGGGTTTTTGGGGTTTTTTGGGTTGTTTTTTTTTGTTGTTGTTTTGATTTTTGTCACAAGACAGAGTGATTTAATGTACCATGGCGGATTATGTGTGAAATGGTGAATGGTATGGAAGTGGGAGGGGGGAAAAGAAAGGAGAAATAAAAGAATTCTGTCAGGTAAACATATAAAACAAAATGTGAGTTGAAAATAAAACAAAAACATAAATACAAAAAAAAAAAAGCATGCAGGAAAGAAATTGATTCAATGAGCACATTACTCTTTTAAATTTGAGGTTACCTTACAAATAGGGAATTTTTTTTATTTATTTTTTTTAATCCATGAAGATCTTTAACCTTTTAAGCAATTTACAAACAAAGACCAATTATAATTAATAGATTAAAAGAAACATTGAAATCTGAACGAAAAATATAACACACATGCATTTCAAAAGCTTCTCTAACACAAAAATGAAACGGCAAAATAATTCTCTAATCTCAACTCAGAGCTAAGTAATTTTTAAAAATTTTAAATCATTTTTAAATGAGTTGCTTTGTTTACCAATTCACGTTACTGAATCTTTTATTTTTCTTTAACTAAAATTTCTAATCTTCAAAATTTAATTTATATTTCACACAATACTTAAAATTCCATGCATGTCACTACACAAGTGCGATTGGCAAGACAAAAGAAATGAATGCATTCAAGTAAAAAGTACATGCGTACTCTTGACTGTTTGTGATGTAAGAATTAATGATACATGGACCATTTTGTTCTGTCATTTACAAAAATACTTTTTAAAAATTTCAATTACACACTCGCTTGCAAACTGCAAAATTGGAAATATCTCAAATAATAAGCTACATCAATAACATAAATACTATTAACATTATTTAATAAAATAAAAAATAAATTGTCATTATTTTGTCGACATGAGCAATTTGTCTTTGGGTCTAAGCGGTAGCCGCAATGCAAGCAACCCCCCATTTCTTTTTGCTATTTTCAGTTGTTCCTTTCCTTCTAGAGCTGCTTACTCATAGCACATATGATTCTGAATCTTCATGCCCTTCGCAAGGCAGTTCAGAACAAAAGAAATCATACTGCCACTAGCGTACTATATGTATTGATGACATAATAATGATTTATTGTATTCCTGACAAGACAGTCAAATGATACTACCAAGGACTTCAAGATGCTTAGTATAGTCAAGTAAATAGATTTAATATTTATCCTGAGCAGTTTAGCTCATGACTTTCATGTTGCCAAGTAAATCTTGTTTCATTTATTTTCATTAAATTAATTTCAATTGCCTTCATGCTGAACTACTAATTATCTAACGCTGAAATTTATGCAATCACAGAACGACAGTTAAGAAGAACATCAAACAGCTATACTTATGAGATAGATAACAATACTTATCCATAAAACATAATAATATTATATAGATAGAAAGACAAACTCACATCTCCTCCGTGCCATCCATTCTTTTCCCCGTCACCCGTGCTACTATATCCCGAGTCATTGCTGAGCACAGTGTGACGTTTCCATTTGTCTGGGCCACCTATTATGCCCCTTAATTCTTCTGAAGGCCTGGTTTGAAGAGACAAAAAGTGGATTGTTGTGCATTTTGGTGTTTTTGGGGGTTTTTTTTTTACATTTTACTGACCATTGAGGAAAATTAGTCACATTGAAATGTATACATGGATCAAATAACTCATTAAAATGTTCTATACATGTCATCAATTGTAATCAATCACTCCTACCTCGTCTTTTCTCGTCTTCCATTATAGTGTGTGCTTGAGTGTTAATTCATTCAATTTAAAACCGTAAACCAGAGCTAGAAATATTATCCGTTCAGAGAATGCCACTTGAACCCCTATCAACATTGCTTGATCCTTCAAAGGCCACACAATTTAAAGTCATGATTGTTGTGCAACTATGTTAAATGGAGGTTTTCTCCATAAATGCCTATACCATAACATGACTCCTTTTCTTTGCATTAACTTATTCAGTTCCTCTCCTGTCTAGATTTTCTGATATCCCTTTCCATTTAAAGATCCTCACATTCCACGATCTAGTAATCATTCCTGTCTTTTGATCACACAATCCCCTCTACCACAACAAGGTGATTTCCATCAGAGGAGGTGTATATATATAATTATATATCACGACCCAATGATTCATTCTATAAGTTTATAAGATAATTTTTCATCATTTTATAATGATATATATTATATATATATATATACTTCAACGACAAAGGAACAAAAAAAACAACAACTTACTGTGGAGGTAAAGACTTGCGTGTAATTCGCTTCAAATCAAAGTCATTGCTAACCATGATGCCACGTTTACGATCTTCCTTGATTGATTCTATGTGTAAATATTTCATAATGTGTTGCTTTCCTTTTGTGCAAATCTGAGAAAGATACAAGAATGAATATTTCCTTTCAAAGGTGTCATTACGACATAGCAATATTAATCAGTATAAGCCACCATTCCTACTTAGTTTTTTTAGTGATATTATGTGGTGCGAAATTGTGCCACTAGAAAATAGCTGATTGTCCCTTGCATTAAATTCTTATTCTGTGGCTTGACCTGACACTGAAGCATTACAAATGATTCCAAAAATAAAACAAGTCATTAACAAGGCATTAATATTTAATATATTGTGATGGCTTTGGTAAAAAAAAATTCAAGCAATGAGCAAGAGTGTTTATTTTGGCCCAAAATGTTACAAAATTAACACAAATATGAAATGGGTCCTGAAAATAATAGGCCACTTCTAAAAGAATATATAATGTTTCCAGAGTTCTTACATAAGCAGGGGGAGACGAGAGTGGGTTGTTGGCCTGAATCAGCTGTTGCAAAGTTTCCATTTTACGAAAGACAGTAGGGATTTTTTCTATGCGATTGCTTGAAAAGTCTAGTTTGTAGAGGTGAAGGCGACTTATTTCTGAAACAAACAAGCAAACAAGTATCAAAGAAACAAGTAAAGTACACAAACCAAAGGTAAAAAATATTAGTCAAATTTACAAATATGACAATTAAAAATATATAGCAAATCACTTTGAGCATATGTATTTAAGAATGATGTTAGAGGCCTGTTCATCATGCTCTAATAATATATATAAAAAGGCACGCTTAAGACTTAAATGAAATCTTTTTTAATATAATGCCAAGAAAATATAATTTTTGGTTTGGTATGCTTAAAGAGAAATTGTAATTTTACAACTTCATTTTTTAAATAATAATAATAGCAATGAACAAAAAAAGGCAGACAAAATTTTTCTCTTCTTACCAACGGGTAACTCGACCAAGAAATTTCGTCGTAGGTTCAAAGACCTAAGAGAAGATAGATCACCAATTTGCAACGGGAGGTGATAAATTTCATTGCAGCTCACATCCTACAGCGACGGAAAAAAAGAGGGGGGGGGGGGGGGGGTAATTTTAAATAAATATAAATTGCACACACATTGTTATAAAAATAAAGCAAGCAACAACAGCAAATAATGGCAACTCAGTCATAAGAGTAAGAGTATCATAAAATATTCTGTGTTGAAACAAAGAAAACTAAATGCAATCGTTGTTTGTTTGTTATCTGTTCCCTTTAGAACCGTGATTTCGATGACAGTGTACAAGACAGAAGGCCTCAG
Source organism: Dirona albolineata (assembly GCA_031763155.1). NCBI lineage: Eukaryota > Metazoa > Mollusca > Gastropoda > Nudibranchia > Dironidae > Dirona > Dirona albolineata. Next base: position 7,601 of record JARFNW010066582.1, on the reverse strand, counting down.
ATGCGCAGACCCAGGTAAAAAGTATCCAGGTTAAGTGGTTAAGTGCAAGTCTGTGCCCCACTAGTTACAAGTACTTAAGTACGCATGGCCTGATACAGAGCTGGAAAAGCTATGGATCAAGATTTTTAAGGCAAGTCTTTCAATGTAAAATTTAAAGATAAACGAATACAAATCCAATCAGGTGACATGCAATCTCTTTTATTGTCAGAATCTAAATTATTAATCAGCCATTGGGTAACTGAATAAAATCTTTACTTTAAGAACTAAGAAGACAGTATTGATTATCGTAGTCTGTGATGTTGATGGAGCCCCCTTTATACCACAGAAAGCAGTGTAGGGGGCAGACATATGTCAAGCTAGGAATATTGTACATGTATAACATGGAAGTAAATCCAATTGCCAACGAGGACTAAAACCACTCATCAGCTTATAGATGGCTAGAAAGACCCTGCATCAGAAATTAAAGAAAAAGAGGTGATGAGCCTACCGCGTATAGCCTGTGATGTAACATTCTAAATCCATGTTTCCCACTTGAATAATTTGAATTTAAATGCCACTTGGAAATGAAACCCTTGAAGAACCTACAAGAAAACTGAACACAAATTTGATCAGGCGAAAATAAAATTACACATATATAAATAAAAGGGTTCTGTTCTTTTATAAAAAGGCTTTCTTTTTAAAAATTAAAAAGTACAGATCTAACATTATTATTGGGCCACTTACTAAATCCATGAGGTTTTCCAGCTGGCCAATTTCCTCAGGTAAAGAGACAAGCTTGTTGTTGCTGACAAATAAAACTTCCAAGGAAGTGAGCAGACACAAAGCAGGTGGAAGGACGGTTAGCTGATTTCGACTGGGAAAGGAATAAAATAATAAGAAATTTGCATTTAAAAATTATGAACTAGTAAAACCTTGAAGCAAATATTACTAACCGATTCATCTCTAGCTATTACTATTAATATTATTATATTATCATTACTATCAAATTACAATACAAAATAATAAAGCTCCGATAAAAATTAAAATGTAAAAAATCTCAAATCAAAAATAAATTTAAAAACCCAACTGATCTGTCACATAAGATGTCAAATATGTCAAATATTCTACCAATGTTTGCTGAGACATGGTTCATTTACTGAAATGACATGGTTGCATGGTGACAAAAACTGTTTGATTAGAAGTTATATTTATCATAATTGAACAATAATTTTAAACAGAACATTTTAAAAGCTTGCCTGGATTTTCCATGCGCTTCAAAATGCCTAAAAAGTGGCAATCTATAGGAATGTGTTAAGAGCATAAAAAACAAAACTTGGACAATCAAGAGTAGAAATCTCACCTCAAATTAAGATGTGTCAGAGCTTGCAGCTGTGATATTGCATCAGGAATAGAACGGATGACATTATGGTAGCAATTCAATCTCTCCACATATACATAACTGCACACTTCTCCAGGAACATCAGCTAATCGATTCCTGGAAATATCTGTTTTGAAGAAATCAATGCAAACTGAAGTTAATGTGCCGCCAAATTGAAGCAGAGTCATATAAAGTGTTTTTCAATATTTAATCTCCTTGTATTTGACAAGTACATACCAGACCCCTCTTGATGTGACTCATGTCTTCGAATAAATTGAAAACCTGAGGGGAAAAGTTAACAGGGAAGACCAAAGGAGAAGCAGTGGAGGAGGGACAGAGAAGGATAAGTAAGGTGGGAGTGGGAGATGGGAGTTGTCATCATGGGAGAGAGTTTGTTGCTCCAAACCAAATGAGATGCCTGTCGACAGTTGGTTACTGACCCCTTCTCCATCAAGGGGGTAAAGGACTCTATTCATATTTAATATAAAATCAAAGTAAAAAATAAATACAGGCACACCAAAACCCATCAATTGAATTTATATAAAATAAAAACAAATCTAAAAATAATTTCTCTTCACGGAGAGGCTTGAGTGACTTTTGAGTTCGTGGACAAAAAAAGATCAAGACAGGCCTTTAAAAAGATATTAATTAAGTGACAGATTGAAAGTCTGAAGGCTGCCTTTTTTTTTTTAATGACTTGGAATACACACAGTGAGCTAATCCCCTACTCACTTGATCCAACTGACTAAGAAAGAGACAAACAATTTCTAAGGAAAAAAATAGCTAAAAACTATCGGAGGTGCATAAATCTAAAAAAACAACATTTAAAAAGACAACAAAAGAAACAAAGTAACACACGTCCTTAACATGTAAACAAGAACAAAAATGGAAAGATGCAATGGATACATGTTGCTTGCATTAAAGACAAGACAGAAGAGAAAGAAAGTAAGAAAGTGAGATTGACAGAATGGTAGCTTTAGGTGAGGTTAAAGAAAAAACTGGGAGGCAAAACGGTAGTGGTATGACGATTTTAAAAGATACGAACAATCTAGGCAAGAGAAGAAGCAAAACAGGCAAAGACAAAAGAGATTGGTTGTAGGCAGCTTCGAGAAGTCGAAAGTGCAACGCATTTATAAGACTATGATGATAATGTATTGTTTGCTTATTTTTTATTATATCAAGAAGGAAAAAAAAGAAGATTATTATGATTTTACACACTATGTGCACTTTCCAAATTAAATATTTGAAACTGGTGAGTGTGCACTATCCCAAAGTACACCAACCCTAATACGCACCCAACATGGGGAGGCTTTACCATTTAATTTTCGAACAAGAATTAACAGCCCAAACCCCTCTTGGACATGATTCCCTATTATATCATTATAATTGGGTATGGATGGGCTGCTAACCTTAACAACTGTCACTTATTCCTGCATTCCAACATAGTATTGATAACAATTTCACTAATTAAAATTAAAGGGGCATTGTTTTCACTCTTCCTCATCCATAAAATATGATAAAAGCATCACACACACTGAATAGTGCAGAGACGGGAGAGGGAGAGAGAGGGGGAGAAGGGGGATAGCAACTCAGTTATAAAGGCAGGTAAAAGGAGCATGACAAAACAACAACAAAAACACTTCTGTGGTATATAAAAAGGATGGCCATTTCCCTGATGGCACTGGTGCATGTGAATGTGTGCACATCAGTGTGGGTTGCTACAGGAGACAGTACTGTACAACCATGTCTTTTATATTATAGCCCAAAATAACCTCACTCCTGATAGAAATTCTTTTTACAGTGCACTTTATTTATCCGGTACCTAATTTTTGTATCAATTTTGTTATTGCTTCTGGCTCTGGACTCACCGAAACGTGCACAATGAATTAACTAATTAATATCTTGTAGGCCTACTTTTATGTTCATCTTTATAATTATAGGTTAGTACTCATCATAGAAGTAGTAGATGGCTCTACTAGTTAGTAGTAGTAGTAGTAGTAGTAGTAGTAGTTAGTCTAATAATAGAAGTCTAAGTCTAGAGTCTAGGCACTACTCTATTACTATTAGTATTATATAATATACTACTTCTAACTTCTAGCAATCACTCTCCTTGACTCTACTTTTACTGTAGACTTCTACTTCTACTCCTGTAGTCATAGTTCTCTAATCTAACTTGTCTTCTATTACTTCTACGTCTACTTCTAGGATTCCCATAATTATAGTAGAAGTAGAGGCCTAGCAGACCTCAGTCCTAGACCGGGACTGAAAATTCTTCCACTTCTCAAATTCATGGAAATTCATTCATTTTTTTCATCCTTCCCTCTTGAAAAAAATGTTTGTTTGGCTTCAAAATTATTGTTTCTTCATTCACATTCATGTAGAAGTGGATCTCTATTAATAATAATAATAGTAATAATAATAATAATAGTAATAATAAATAATAGTATTATTATAATTAATTTGAGTCAAACTGGTCAATTTTGTTGCTGTTGTCAAAACAGTCAGTGAGTCAGTGTAGACCAGTGGACTGCCACTGTCACTGACTGTCAGTGTCAGTCACTGACTCTACACTATTACTATGATTGATTCTATGGATGGTGATGAGAATCAGAGATTGTGTGAATCATGAATGACATGAATGAGGAGACAGAAGTAAGTTGTCAGAAGACCTTGGCCTTGCATGTTATTTTATTTATAATTTATAACCACGTCTGTGCCAACTGGGCAGCTGAGCTAAAAGGCCAATCATAAACAATACAATCTAATCTTTAGACATCCATAGAAGATAGAGACGATCTATCAAGACATGTATTTGTCGGTAACAAAAAACATCTCACATTATTATTACACAAACAACAGGACCAACAAACATGATGAATGTTTTGTTTTTTAAACGGTCTGCTGAATCTGGTTACTTCCTCCTCTGTGTAGCTAGAAACTTACCAGCATGAACAGTATCACTCAAATCATACTTGTTGCATATTTTTGGAAAGTCTCTCAATTTACGCCCATTCAATATAATTTCTCCAGTTAACTGGGCTTCCTCGAACACACGATCAACAGGCCGTCCTATCGACGGAGGGCTTTGAGGCCCAGACCCGTGAGAGGCGGCCATCTTGTTTTTCATTTTCCGTCCGTACGGAAGTTTTGTTACATTGTCATGCGTAGTGATGGGGAGAAACTGTGACTCATCTCAATGGCAGGTAGCAAGGCTGGGCTGGGAGAAAGCAGAAATGAAGAAAGAAAGAAACAATGTTAAAAAAACCCAATAATAATGAGCTAACATAAACAAATTAATTAATGTGTTCCGGGGAAGCGGAACTGATAAGGCACAAAAACTGAATGAAAAACTGAGATCGGGAACGATCAACGAAAGGATTGTAAATGTAACTGAGACTGCCGTAATTTGATCGTCATGCCCTACTCTCCTCTCCAGCCCCTCAACAACAAAAATATCCAGAACGTTAGGCCCATGTTTTTGACATCTCGCATTAACAATTTCGAGTCTTGTGATCGCTCGGAGTGTTCCACATAGAGATGGGGGGATCACTTCTGTAATATAAAACACATGTTTTTACAGACACAACACAATGTATCGACTTATTTCGTCAGGTAAAAGACAACCGAGGTTATAAGAATAGTCTACCCACAAGTGAGCAAAAACAAAGAAAACAAATGCGCTCACAAAACACATTTTGGCAGAGTGAGTATGGTAAACAACAGCGCCTTTCGCTAGAAATATTTTTAGATATTTTTTTTTAACTTAATGTTGACGGTTTTCGTTGTTTTACACCACTGTATGCAAATGCACAATTGTAGCATGTCGGAAGGCTTAATAAATAAACGCGGGGCTGACTGCTTTTATCATTATTACAAGCGTGAATTGTATTTATTTTATTATTACCTGGAGCACCTGCTCCCTTTTCAACAGAGCAGAAAATATTTGGAATACTGCCGACAAATTGTTTTGTTTGTCGTTTGGTTTTTTTTTTACGTTTGCGCCTAGGTCTTATTAATCGCTTCAAAACACCGAGCAATTACTTATCACATGTATAGTAATAGTAGGCATGACTCAATCGTACATTGGGCAAAGGAGTAAGAAATATGAACTTATCAATATTTAATTAGTCTTCGTCCTGTTTCCACCAGGACAGGTTTTTTAATTGCAATTTACCATTATGAGATATTGACATCCCTTTCGCATCGCCCAGACCACACACGACTCTTAAACTGCCTGCTTGAGCTTGGCTTACCTGTTTGTGTTTGTTAGCTGACGAAGAGGAGACCCGAAACGTTCTTTGTTTGTTTTGGGTTTGTTTTTGGTTTTTTTGGTCACTTGTTTTACACTTGGAGCTATAGAATTGTCCTCCTTTTCTTTAATATAAACCTCTTTGCAAGAAGGAAAGAGGAGAGGGGATGACTTGTGAAAAGGTGCATCCAAGGATGGATTGCTGTCTAAAGCGTTCTATAGAAAATATCTTAGGATATATCCTATTGTTCATACATACCACAGTGATCAATTTAGATCCAATCCACAATAATAATGAGGCACGATGGCGGAGAGGTTAGGACAGTGGACTCTCATGGCGAGTGTTGTGGATTCAAATCCTATCCCAGTCATCTCATTTGTTTGTTTGGTGGTTTGTTGGAGTTTTGGTTTTTTTTCTTGGCCAATAATATTTAGGGTACTTCAATTGCCTGACTCAACTCAGGTGTAGAAATTGGTACTAGCTTACAGCTGGAAAAGTATGATCTGTCTGTGTGTGTGTGTGTGTGTGTGTGTGTATTTGTGTGTGTTTGTGAGTGTGTGTGTGTGTGTGTGTGTTTGTGAGTGTGTGTGTGTGCCTGTAATCTTGTCCCGGCCGCTCTTGATTGAAGGGAAGATAAACTGATGATAATTCAAATGCAATTAATCGTATGCATGTTTGTTGTTAGTCCTTAGTCCTTCCTGTGCTTGTATGTGCTTGTATGTGCACATGGCACATAGGGCCGTCACGACCCTCCAAGTATCCATGTCTTGTGATATTTCCTCTGCTTCCGCAATATCTATCCCCGCGTTCTTCAAATCTTTTTTACTCATTTCTTCCCACAAAAGTCTCAGCCTTCCCTGTCTTCTTCTACCGTCTGGTTGCCATTCTAAAACTATTCTCGGGAACTAATCAGTTTTCATTCTCAAAACATGTCCGAGCCATCTTAAGCGTCTTTCTTGGATGATTTCACTTATGTTTTTGTGTCCGGTTCTTCTAGAGATCTCAACGTTTTTTATTCTATCTAGGTATGAAACTGAAACCCCAATTATCCTCCACATCTCTGGTGGAAAGCATTTAATTTAGCGGGTTTTTTTTATGTTTGTCTTTGTGTCTACCACCCCTACTCTTAAGGGGACCCTCCCGCTTTTAATGGACGCTATATACAGGTTTTTTTCACAAATTTTAAATTTACTGATCGAATGTAGGGCCTATACGTATACTCACGACATTCTATTCGAAATACTACGTATTATATAAATCATCGCCATACAACCATCACCCTCATCGCCACCACACCATCACCATCACAATCATTTCCCAAAACCCCGCTGCATTGACTTTTATCAAATTTCATGTATAGTAATTAGTAAAAGAATGCTTTGCACTTGTTGTACACCTATCTGGTGTAGAAGAAAAGAATTTGCCAAACACCTCGGTGGTCCATGATACAAACCGAAAACATGCATGCGCCACAAAAAGTACGATAAAGATAAAGGTGCAAAATAAAAGTTTCTGTATCATCAGAGAATGGATAGCAATGTAGATTGGATGTTTTGTCCAGATGAATGCAACATATTGATAGGGCCAGGGTTAGTCTAAGTGCTCTCACAGCCTGTGGCGTAAAGGGAATAATATATTGTGCAAGGAAAAAACAGGGAATGCCACATTTCCCCCTTATATAGAGAATCTCCGCCAAAGTCAACATAATAAAATTCTGCAAAACTGAAATTCTAACATGTAAAGTGTAACGACAGGCGCAGGCAGATCTCAAGCTATCTAAAAGCCGACCACCACTCTTTGACATTGCCCCATCAAAGGAGTCGCGTTAATGAGATGCGTCGATAGTCTGGACTTGTGAAGTCTCACCCCGGGGAAACATATGTAAATCAGCTCTTTGTTTAAGCCGACTAGGTCATTCAGAACCCACGCTATACCACATGATAATGCTAGGAAATTCCGGCCTATCACAAACCTTAATTTCCACGGGAGAAAAG
>JARFNW010066581.1:0-29051 GCA_031763155.1 Dirona albolineata | reverse complement strand
GTTAAGTAAACCCCCCCCCCCCCCCATCCCCTTTCAATACTGCAAAGCAGTGGAGGGGATAACTCTATGTCTAAGATAGCACAAAGCCTATGTATACACACACAGAGGGACCCCAATGAGTGTGCTTGGCTGATCACGGATTGGGGAAAGTATATGGATCAGGATATGAAGAAAGGGAATTGCTCGAATGTGTCTAAATGGTTTATTGTGAAACGGTATAGTAATTTTTTTAGGTTTTTTTTTCAGTGGTCGGAAGTTGTGTGAGGTAATTCGAATTAATAGCAACCTGAACTGCCAATTTCATTTTTCAAATTTACTTTTTGTTTTGTTTTTCCTTCTTACTCTTACCTTCATTCATGCCTTTTGCTTTTTTGTTTCTTTTTTATTTCTTATTTCTTTTTTTTTTTGGTGGATTTAATTTTATTGCTCACTGTAATAAGAGGTGTCCTTTGTGTTGTTTTGTTCCTGTTTTTATATTTTTTGGCTATTATTGTATTCAGTTTGTATAGAACAGCCTTGTTGTTTTTCCTCAGTTATTTTATTTTGTACGCTTTGAATTTTTATAATGAAGATTTGACTGAATTCTGTTGGTGGTCACTTTTGAAGAGAAAAGGGAAGGTTTGAACAATAGGTTGCTATATTTATCATAGTTGAGATGCCTCTGTTTCTTCTTAAATTCTGGTTTGTTTTTGTGGGTTTTTTAAACCTTATTTCTTGTTATGACTAACATTCTGTGATTCCAATTTTAAATATAAAATAAAATTTAAAAAATTTGTGGCCTGTGATCCTGAGTAATAAATTGAATGTTCATTACAAATGTACTTTAATGTGAAGGAAAAAGTAAAGTATTCTATTAAATAAGAGCTGTTTAAGTAGGAGGGCAAAAATTATATGAATGCTTATTGAAGGGCTGTGCTTCAGCATAACGTTTTTATTATTGTCTTTGAATGTCTCATTCTCATCGAGTGGGTTGTTTTGCTGGTCTTCTGGTGATTTTTGTTTGTTTTGTTTATATTTTAAAATTTCCCCCTAAATTGTATGAAGTATATTGAGCATACGTTAATGTACTGTTTTGAAAATACACCTTGCATTGCCCGAAATGGTTGATCTTGAATTAAAAGTATATTTTTAACCATTGTGAAATGGCACTCGTTGAAGTGAATTTAAGTTACTTGTGTTTAGAGTAATTATTGTAAGTCTACATCTTGTTTTGAAAGAGAAGGGTTCAGTGTGGATGAGGGCTAAAACATTGGATTTACCATCAAAAGATGGTGGGTTCAATTCCCTGCTGTTCCTGGTGTAGTTAATTATAACCTCAGCCTCCACTTAAACGTTTAATTTTAAAACTTTTTTTAATTTTTTTATTTTGATGAGAATTGTAACCTCTTATTAATGTAACATAAGTCACAGTGATGCAATTTGAGATCTTCTTGTGGTGTTTATTTATTTTTTAATGTAGGTTGTATTTTTGTTACTGTGACTGTATTAACTTGTCTAAGTTAGTTAAGTAGGTGTTATTGCAGGGGATAGAATGACCCTAAATCAAACGCCTGGTGTGTTCATGCTTGTTTATAACAATGTCAATGAGTCGAACATCAGAAGAATTACCTGTGGTTGGAAGATAATGATTAAAGTTCATACAATATTCCACTTGAAATAACAAATAGAAGCTGGATGGAAATAAGACTACACAATTGTTTTATTAGCAACAAATTCCTACAATGATTATTATCAGCATTGCTACTTTGGGTCATTACAGTGAGTTAGTTAATATTGAATAATGATTACTTTTATTAAGTGAATCCGAAGTTGCCTGCTGATATGAACAATTATTAATATTTCCCAGCATGACTGATGATTTGATGGATAGTTATTTCTCTCCCTCTCTTTAACAAAAACTTTTGGTACGGTACTCCTTGGTGTTGTTAGGTATGGATAATTCTAAGTGTTTTATTTCAATTTGTCAAGAAAGAGGATATGTTTGCTTGGATTGCCAATGATAATGATAACAATTGTGGATGCTCATATTTTTATTGTCCAAGAATGTTTTTGTTTTTTTGTCCCTTCAGTATATTGGTTTTTTTTTAACCCTAGACATAATGCTTCCATTGTTTCATACTGGCTTTGACCGTAGAGCTCAGAATTTTATATTGTTTTTGTCATGTGACTGGGTATGTGTGTGAAGATTGCATTTATCATTAAAAAAAAGGTTTGACATTATAGACATGCTTCATATTCGTATTGTACATTTTAATTACAATTTAAAACAAACTTACTTCAACAATGTTCCTGGCCTTCCATGTCTTAATTCACAATGCTTAATAATCCATTGATTGGTTGAAAATCATAGTTTGTATTAAAATGCCATAGTTTCATTTTACCATATTATTTTATGTGATACATTTCATAAGACCATTCCTTGTGTAATGTTACTTTGTGTATAAATATATTGTGTGACATTTATACCATGCTTGCTGCATTCTTCTCACACCATGAAATTACATCTTTGTTCCTTGTGTAACAGGTGAAAAATATATGAAAGTTATACAGTGCTTCCCGAATAGCTCAATCGGTTTCGGGCGAAGGTGCCTTCTTTGTGGCCACTGGTTAAGATACTTGTTGTCTGTCAACATTCACTTTCCTATCCTTGTCCGTTTCTCTTGCGCTTACACTGCATTACGTTCCTACTGTTTTTCACCTGTTTATCATTTGTGCTAGATCTGCATTCATTTTTCTGTATAAAATAGGAATCTAGATTAACCTGAAATGAATTTGCGTTCAGTCACTGTCTGTACAATATCTATAGTAAACTCATTTGTTGAAGATGTCATTTTACATTACATGGAATGGCCCTTTGTTTCAGCTCTCCCTACTTGTAAATAAAATATTTTTCGAAGTATTATTCTTACTGTTTGAGTTTTTACTTTACTTGATGTCTTGGTTTTAGATTGAAACTCCTGTTTGGTGTTACATATCTGATATTACTTTTACAAGCACAGTTTCTGCACTGTGTTTACAATGGGTACCTTTTACCTGGCTTCCAGCAGCCTCACCTTGTTTTTGTTTTTTGTGTGGTCAGATTTGTATGCTGACTTATCTCACAATCTCAAGCACAGTAACCTAACTACCCAGCCCAACGACACACACAAAACCCAACTCATCACTCAAGACAAGAAAAGCAAATGAACTAAACCATGATTAGAACATAATGCACAGTTTTATTCTAAACATACAAAAATGTATCGGAAGACATAGTCATTGTAAATAACATTTTAATTGACATACTGTCAAAGAAACACCAAGTGACCTCCCATGGTGAAGGAATGGCCTGGCTTGCACTGCTCTTCTAAATGGGACATCACAGCCTGGAGAGGAAAAATGTTGATAATCAAAATTGATATATTAAAATTATTATTACCATATCCAAATGCTGATATTATTGGAGTACAGGGACTGGCAAGAAATTTGAGATCGCTAATATACGCAAAATGTCGATATCATTGATGTCAATATGATATATAATAAGAGGGGTTGTCCCATACGTAACCTGAAAATGGCCACAGAAAGAACTATTTTATCATCACTTACATTTCATTTGTTATAGTATAGCTAATTTAAAAGTGTGTCCTGCTGAAGTAATAAGCGGTATAATATGCACAGAGTGATTAAATGCTACAAAATTTGAGACAAAATGACATTTCTACCAGGCCTTTGTTAAGCAGCTACAAACTGAAAATCAACGAGGAACAGTCGGTCGCAAGCAAAAAAAAAAAACAACGAGACGACTGAAGAGCTTTTACCTAAAGAGACTATGCTGATAGTGTTCTCCAAGTATTTGAATTTGACTTACAATAGTTCTCACACAAGAAACAAAATTAAATGTTTATGGGGAAAGCAAAAAATCAACAACACATACTTTTGGTGACTTCTGTTCTCCTCCCATGAAGGCAAAGCAAAAACTGGCAGTTGAATGAATCCAGCAAAGTTCCACTGAAAGGTTTTTAAAAAAAATCCTGGTGAATGAAAATTCACCTCAGGCAAAGCTGTGGCCTGTTCGTACCAAATTCAATTTACATAAAAGCAACACAATTTGACCAGAGCAACACAAAAAAATGTGGTTTTTCATTTACATTGAGAGTTAAATTCATTTATCCAGCTGTCCTGAAAGTGAATCACCACAATACAATAAATCTATGGATTTACCTTCTTTTGAATCAGATATGTCACTGAACTTCAGGACCAGGGCTCCACTCAACTTTTCCGATGTAGAAGATAAGAATTCCGATTCTGAAACAAAAATTCAATGTAAGGAGCACCAACAGCTTTTATTACATATAATACATGCACTGGATCCTTTGCCGACCTCTGACAAATAAATGACACCTTTTTTTCTTTTAGAAACCCATCAAAGTATGCTTGAAGGGCTTTCACATAATTCATTACTTATAGTTCAGTTGTCATCAAGGACAATTTGCGCCCCGCCCCAACCATCACACAAGTACCATCATTATTCAATACTTACCAAGAAAGTCGGTTTTGAACACCTGAGGAAGGGTCTGTGAAAGATTCTCTGATGATCGAATACCGTCAGCACAAGTCTTGGCCAAAATGGTTTGCATGATGTGCTCTCCACAGCCTGTGGCCAAAGCAAAAGCGACATATGATGATAAAAATAGTGGTTTATCAATATTACAGTTAAAGAAAGGTATCAGCGCATAACAGTATTAGTAACTAGTGACTAAAAACAATTTCTAACAATCCATAAATCAACAGATCTAAAAACTGAAAGTCTTTCAACAAAAACACAACAAAAGACCAATAAAAAAGGGACTCTGTGAACTCAGCAACTGATTTATACGTTAGATTTGATCAGCCCCTAATCCATAAAACCTTGAAGCCACTCACTCTGAGAGCAGTCACAATAGAGGGAAAGTCTTCTGACAAAGGTGTGTACCACCAAAAAAAAAAATGAGGCTCCGCTTACGAAGCCCTAAGATGTAAAACAGACGCTACATGGAATTTGTCATTTCTTTACTCTGCCCATGTCTATACTATAAGACTCATACCTGAAGTCACTACTGCCACACCAGGTTTGTCCTCAGATTTTACATTTTGTGCCCAGCAACCAGCCCCATACATTGATATCTGAGGACGGGAACATTTTTAAAATGCCAAGATGATTTTTTTTTTAATTGAATGCCATGCATGGTGGGTAACTCTGTCACTTTGGGATCTTTTAATTTGAAATTTTGAATACTACAAGAGAAGGGATTATAAAAGTAAAATCAATGCTGGACATAAAATGCCCTACTGTGAAAAGATTATTTCTTGTTAGTTTCAAAAGATCTTAATTTTGTACAATTATTGTCGAGAAAAATCGAGACAACCTGAGAGTGACAAGACTAGTAAATGGTATTATCATAATACAGGGTGCTAAGTCATATCCACCACATTGTAAATTTGACCTGAATTTACATACAGGGCCGAGACGTCCGGGATGCTTCAGCCAGATTCCACCACTAGAGGACGCTGCTGCCACATTTCCATCCTGGTCCACACAAATAGCCCCTACTGTATCCTGTACAATTTCACTTGGGGTGTGACTGTGAGACAGGTGATGGACCTAAATTGTAAAAAAACCCCACAAAAAAAACAACATAGTCTATTAAAAACAGACTAAAAATAAAACAAAATACAGCAGAGTAAAAGCAAATGCAGATTTGCCAACCCTAAAACATCTAAACATTGGAAATATGTAATGAAAATCTGGAAATATTTATGAAATCCTGTAGCCTTATTAAGGATTCCAAAACAAAATTTCACAATTTCTGTTTGTAAAAATATTTCCCTAAAAAATCTAGGGACTTTTTACAGGTTACTACTTGGTGCCATATTTGTAAATGAGAACAACAAAAAGAATTCCTTCAGATCAGTTTTCTGTCAAATTTCCTCCCGTGAGCAAACCAGTTTCACACCTTGATCACAGTGTCTTTCATTTGATAATAACATATCTAAACTTAGGAGATGAAGAAACACATACAGTGATGCAACAAAGCCATTTACCTCTGCATCCATGGGTGTTGAATTTTTCTCCTTAGTCTCATGCTCAATCTTTCTCCTTTTTCCATCCATGTGACTTGTATTCGAATCAGATAAACCACACTTCCTTTTATAACGGTTGTATGTTTTGAATGAAGATTCTGTATTTGGAGATAGTATACAAACTCAACATACCTTTGCAATTCTTCGCATCTTTAAAACATGTATGACTCACTAGGAAAAATTCTCTTCACTTTCATGAAATTTTTTTTTCATTTTTACTTGACGCTCAATAATACTCGCATCAATACAAGTTTGATATAAAAAAACAACTTGTAGAATAAAAATGATATCCAACAACATGTAATATTTGCTATGTATTGACAAATGAAATGACTGTATGGGAGGGAGAAGGCAAAATGAGTGAAAGAAAGATTTGTTAGAGTAAGTGTAATTAATAAATCATGTATCATCCCAAATATGTGCCTTTTTTGACACAAAATGGTATATCTTATCTTAAATCTTGACCAGATATAAATGCAACGACCATATTTTGCCAATCTTACTGGATATCATGTTGTAGTTGACGTTGATGCCATGCTCTACACAGAATGTTCTTGCTCCTTTCCCAACCAAAACACTAGGGGGAAAATAAACACACAAACAAACAAACATAGGAATTCTGTAAAAATCATAATTAAGTGGATAAAATTATAAACCGCACCATATCATATTTATTCAAATCTTATTCACACATTATTTTCATAATTCCCAAATTTCATAAAGCATTTTGTCTATCAACAGAAACACAAAAAATAATTTGTCCACATTATCCTGTTATGTATATATATTTATATGTTCACAGAATTTTTGCAATAAGACAATAGATGGAATATAGCTGTCTTTCAAATTCATCTGAGGCCTTCAATATCAAATCATGTTTTGTTGAACACATTCTTCCAAAATTACCTTGGTCTAACTCGTCCAAAAGGCAAGGGTCCCTCTGTCTGTTCTTTCACCAAAAGACCGGCAACTTTGACTGGATTTTTTACTCCTATTTGATACATTACAACAACAAAAAAGAAAGAGGAAGAGATAATTAGCTATCATTTTCTAATGTTATATATAACCATTGTACCATAAGTAGTGTTGGACCAATCCTCATGTCCAGCCTGCAGACAGCAATCACGCCTGAACGAGGAGATCTAAAGTAGAGTCCTTCTTTATCTCCTCCTTTTGTTCACCTGGCCGCTTGCCTCAGGCCCTTTATATCATTTAGCCCACCAGGGTACTAGTAACATAGTTTTTTCTGATCATCAGTTCCTTGTTAATTATCGCTTGACAAAGGTCTATGGTTGAAACATTGCTATTTTATACTGACAATCATTTAAACTAATTAACATGCTCTATATTTTCACTTGAGTCTATGAAGGAAAAAGGCTTGTTTCAAACCAAAGATATAATATCATCTATGTCAAGGAGGATGCTCTGACCTCTTCACCAAAAATGCACCAGAATGAAATAAATCCCATCAAAATCTATACCTGACAAAGCTCCAACGCCACCAAAGTACAGAGATGCCCCGTCCATCACACATGCCTCGCATTCCACATTTCCTTGGACTGTCAGGTTGGATCCAAAACCAGCATTCGTACTGTCTTCGTCCTAAGATAATAATGATTAAAATATAAAGGAAATCAATAGTAAGACAAGAGGATGAACCAAAAAACAAATGTCGTAAAGAGATAGCAAGAAGACGAAGACAGGTGCAGCTAAAGAGGAGGCAAAGAAAAAGAAAATAGGGAAGATATAGCAAGAGAGTGAGACATAGCCAAGAGCAATCTTCAGTTTCATGGACAGTTGCAGAAAAGCAAACATTTTTTTTATAAAGGCTCTACGTGTGTAAAAACAGCAACAACAAAAGAATAGAAACAACATCCCTTGACAAATAAAAAAAATCATAACAAGGCAACATTACCTCTTCAGAGGATGGACAATGCACAAATACAAGAGTCAAGAATAAAAAAGACAGAAAGATATAATTACAAGAAAAACTTAATCTCTCATTTTCTAAATTTCCTAATCATAAAAAGGTTGTCCTTTACTTTGGTGGAATATTAATATTATCATAAATCTCTAATTCTTATAATGCTGTTGTCAGTCTCAATCTAGATGAATCTAAAAGAATATCCAAAAGCGATAACGTGAATAAAAAATGCAGAATTATTTCATACACCAAAACCCTCTTCAATTGAACATTGAATGAAAGCTAAAGATTAATAGGAATCAGATTGGAGCAGAAGTCTGATGTAGTGTGATTCATCATTTTGTCATAGTAGTAGATTTATTTTCCTAAGAAATAGTTGTGGAAAATAATATTAAAGATCAACCTTTAATATTTTTGACAGACACTGATGAATGGTCAACACAGACCATGAAACAGATTAGTCTTACCCATATCATGAGAGCATATTTACCTCCAGTGACACCACAGCAGCTGTAACAGCATCAAGAGCCGATTTGCTCGACCTCAGCAACTCCATTGCCTGAAATCAAACAACACACACACAAAGTTTACCTTCTATTTTAACTGCTGTGCTAAGGAAAAGCCATACATGTCCAGGCCACAGGAATTAACAACTTTGAAACACAAGTATCATCTTATCGTTTAATTTAAGATCTCATTATGTGAGTAATCTGACTTCAGCTAATTTTCCTCTCTTTTTCATTTGAGGATTCAATTTCATATTCTTTACAATGATACAGAGACACACATGAAATCATTATACCATCTGGTCTTCTTAGGAAACGATGGAATTTCACTAACTCCCATAATCAGGTGAGACAACATTTGATCATGCCGACCAAAATGTCCCTCCCCCTACAGCATTGAGTTGACTGTATAATTTCCATTCATCTTTCCTTTAGTCATACAATTTCAGTGAAACATATTAAAATGATAACAGTCATGTCAATTTTGTCATGACACTAAATCTACATTGCACATCTTGTAGTGTTATAAAAAACAATACCTGTTGGCAAGCTCTTTTACATATAGTTTTGTTGTGCTCTTCATTGGCTTTTGAGTGATTCCCAGCACCTGTAAATAAATAGAGACTCTTTAGCAATCAAACCAGAGAATGTTGACAGGTTGTTTTTTTTATGACGCAAGGTTAGCCAAAACTCAGATTGGTGGTATTTCATTCAAATCATGGTTTATGGAGGTACAGATTCCCATTTCACATGATAAATTTTGGCCCTAATTATAATATTTGCTGCTGTCACAAGTTTGGTTATCACATCTCGATAAAAACTGATAATGAAACTGAAGAAGTTTCTAAATCTGTGTCCTGTCATGCTTTGTGGTCGAAGCACAGAGACAGATCTTTCTGTTGAGGAATCTGGCCTTATGTGGATACCTTGTGAGCCACCTTTCTAAGACTCATCGTTAGTTTATTTTTTTCATAAATATGCAAAGAAAAGCAAATGATACAAAAAGCTTGCCCAGCTTTCTGTCAGATAAATTACAATTGCCATCGCATTCTTGATCTTACTCCTGAACAAGTGCTTAAATTACCGTTAGCACAAACATCTTGACAATATCTTTCTCTGCCTGTAGCCGGGTATTCATTTGTATCAAAGTCAAATAACAAACAGTGAAACGGATATTTCCCAATGGCTTAACCTTGTATTTATTTACTTAAGCCCTTTGTCCTCAAAGGAATATATAGGCCACCAGCAACGCTTCTCCATTGGACTCGACTCTGGGCTGCCATCAGCCAATTCTACAGCTTCTAAGTTGATTGACTATTCTCCAGCTACTTGTACGTCGTCCCCTTCTGCTTTTACCGTGGGAATTCAGGGCCTGTTATTTGATGTTGGATATATATGATTCCTTACAGTGTGCCCCATCTAACCCCATTTCCTCCTAGTTCTAGTTCTACCACCAAGTAGGCCGTCGTCAAAAAGGTGACGATCTAAGGATCTGCTTGTGAGCGGCTCTTTGTCTTGTTCATTGCAACAGCTCCTTGTTTGAGATTTTGCCTGGCCATCGTACATAAAATATGTGCCTTAGACATATGTTGATGAATGTCTGTATCTTTGTTTGCATTCTCTTGGTCACCTCCCATCTCTCAGAGCCATATATAAGAGGGCCGATTAGACATTGGAATTAAAGATGCACATTTTCTTGGACATATTTCTTTCTTTGGATGACCACATGTTTTTCAACATAATAATGAAGTACCCTGTGACGTCATGATCAGAGCCTCGGCGCTGTGTTTATCACACTACCCCAGTGAACAAAAGATTTAGTTTCTTCGCTTGGCTCTTTGTCTATACTGTGATTGGAGCATTGAAAGAAGTATAGAATTGATGTCGGGGCCAGCAAAAATGTCAGGATTTGAATCATGGTGATCTCATAATCTCGAGCTTGGCAGCCTAACCATTCAGCCACTAACCATCTTTGGATTTGGAAGTAGGTAATTGTCATTATCCGAGATATCTGCTTCATTGTGTGCCCGTTTCGTGGTCTACCCATGGCATAAATGAAGAGGGAGCGGGCACTGATACTGATAGTCTAGTAGACAGAATGATAGTGGGATATATGTAACATAGTTACAGTGCCTGTGAGAGGGGAATCGAACCTATGCCTACCACGGCAACACCGCCTCGCCATGAACAGAAAACCAGCCCACTACCTCAGAGTCTGAGCTAATCCGCCACTCTGAGCTATTTTCTGTTCTTGCCTCTCACTGTCACTGTAGTGTAGTAAGTGTAACATTTATCCCACTATCATTCTGGTCTACCCATTTATAAGAAATAATACACTGTGATCACTGCACATTTTGATTATCAGTGCCATGTCTTTTTCCACACTACAGGAGTCTCGACCTTATCTCTGCCTTACTAAGAAACCTAAGCATTAAGAAGTCCAGACTAGACTAACTGCAGATTATAGAGAACTGGTCTCGGTGTTACATTTATATTTAATTATTAGTTTTGTTACAATTTACCTGAATGTACAGCAACAAAAACATTATTCGATGATGCTGCACGTCCGGTTAAAATTAAAGGATGTCCCTTTTGTTCTGATGTCCGAATATCATTCATTTTCAAAAACTAAAAACATATACTCTATATATCTAGATCTAATGCTATTTTGATTTCAACATCAAGTCGGTTGAGTCAAAGACAATTTTGATGTTGAGTATGCAGAGTTGCAGAAATTATGAATCTACCGAATCACTTCATGTCTAAAAAATATCAGCTTACCATGTTATAAACAAATAACAATGACCATAGCTATAACTTGATTTGATTATGAGCATGGATCAAGTAATTTCGTTACTTGTATTTTTAAAATAATCTAAGTATGGACATAAGCTTTATAATACCCATTTTGATTTAAGCAATTAAACACGGGCACTGAATAAAATTCCTCAAGCGACAATATGGTAGCCCCCATGGTCAAACCTCCTTGAAAGATGAAAAGTCGAAAAGTCGAAGCAATGCCTTTTATTGTGAGTATGCGTTTTATATAATGTTTTGAATTTAGGCATGTGAAAAATCATTGAACTTTTCGAATTATAATTCTTTGTAAATTCTTTAGACCGGACGGATTAGTTGCGTTTTGGAGGTTGTGAGTAAGTGTGTAACTTGTAACGGTCCAACCAAGTAGCAAGGCCAAGGCCAAATCAACAAACAAAATAAAAATGAGTCTCTTGATCTTGGTCTTGCTTGAGTCTTGAGTGAGACGAGTTTCTGAGAGTTAGCCTACCTTGTTTGTTTTCATTATTCATAATTCTGCACCCGATTCTTCATTATAATTATTAGACTACGCCGGTTTTGTTGATGTACCGACTTATTTTGGTACATCTTTTATAGATACCGTGCCTACAGCCTACACTCTACACTTTTACTTTTACTTTTACTTTTATAAACTCATAAGATTATAGATACTCATCATACACACACACTAGGACTAGACGTCTAGCTAGATAGAGTCTACTATTATTAATAGTATTATAGACGTCTACTCATACTCATACTTATCAAATTATAAAACTATTAGTATTAGGAAAACAGCAACGTAATAAGACACCTGTAATGTGGATGCTTCAAACATATTTTGAAAATGGTGTGGTGTGATCTCATGAAAACGATACAAATTCAAATCGAATGCCTTTTTTTTAAAATAACTTACATAATAATAATATAACTTATATTTATATGCAATCAAGAAGATGTGAAAATCCAAAACAGCAGCAGCATGACCAGGCTATCTAAATCCTTGTTATCTAATATTTCAATTGGACATCAACTATTCGCCCACATTTGGGGCGAATAGTATCATCAGCACTATTCGCCCACATTTGGGGACTAATATAGTATCTCCACAGTGGCGGCACTATTCACCCACTTTTCATGTAATTGTGCCACCATTGCAATTGGTTCTGTGGTGAATGAAGCTGTTAGCATGTCTGCTTTACACTCTAAAGGGCGCGAGTTCGAATCTCGCCATCCTCGGCCCTCGTTTTTTTTCTTCTATTATTACTTTTTTTTTTCTTAAACTCTGTTGAACTCATCAGATCTGTTTCATCACAGTATTTTTCCCTTATTTTGGTCATTTTATTCTAATTAAAATAGATAGTTTCCAAAAAGCTGAAATAAAGTTTATTAGTACTATTATTATGATCATTATCATTAATTGTTTTTATTTATATTATTATTATTATTACTATTATCATTATGATCATATAATATCATCATTAATTATTATTATTAATTATTATTATTATTATTATCATTGTTATTATTATTATTATTACTAATATTATTATTATTATTAATTATTATCATTATATAAATAATGAATAATAATGATAATAATAATAATAATAATAATAATTAACAATAATAATGATCATATAATAACATTAGATACTAAAATAACTTTATTTCAGCTTTTTGGAAACTATCTATTTTAATTTGATTATTAAAATAGATAGTTTCCAAAAAGCTGAAATAAAGTTATTTAAAATGACAAAAATAAGGGAAAAATACTCTGATGAAACAGATCTGATGAGTTCAACGGAGTGTTTTAATTAAGATTTAAAATAAAAAAAGGGAGGTTGCGAGGTTCGAACTCGCAACCTTCATCGTGTAAAGCAGACGTGTTAACCGCGTCACCACGGAACCAGTTGCAATGGTGGCATAATTACAATTTATATAGTGTATTTCCCAAATCTATGTGGGCGAATAGTGCTAAGACTATTCGCCCCAAATCTATGTGGGCGAATAGTCACTTCGATTTCAATTTTATTCATGTCATCAGAGGTTCTTTTTCTGTCTGGCCTCACAATATTTGACAGCTTCCAACCTCTTGATGTTCTTGTATATCGGAAACCCAAACAGATCATGCATGTTAATTTGCTTTATAATGATTTTACACTATTTCGTTGCTGATTTCTGTTGATTTTTTTTAACATTGTCTTTAGGCCTTTTGATTAAGAACTGATAAATATTTCATTCTTTCTTTTTTTCAGTGAAAACTGTTGATAAAAGTTCAACAGCGATGAAGTCAATTTAATCGTAATGGCACGCCGCAGCAAAATTCAAGTTCAAATTCTTGGTTTATACAAACATTTTTTGATTGTTACAAAAGATCAACCCAGTTTCCAAGACTACATCAGAGCTGAATTCAGAAGAAATGCTGCCCTTCCAAGAACTGACTCTATTAAGATTGAATATTTATTAAGGAGAGGCTGGCGCCAGCTAGAAATGTTAAAGACAAGTTCAGTGTCAGGAGCTGGAGTGTTTCAAAAGGAGACTTCTGAGAAAGAATAATATTTCTTTAGATTTTACATTGATAGATTAGTTTATTTTATGAGGGATAATTTTCCGTTTTGAATAAATTTAAAATGTCAATGCAGCGAAGATTCTACAAGTTTTGCATTTCTTCTAGTAGGGCTTTCAGCTCGTTACGAGCCTTACAAAAGTTTCCTCTATCAGGGAAAACATTTTCTAGACACATCGATTCTAATGAGAAATGTTTGTTCCCTTCAAAATTGAGTTTTTTAAACTTTATGGGACAGCATGAAAGGTATCTGCATTGTTCAAGGAGAAGATGCGGCATCTCTTCTGTGTTTCCAAGCCAGGATAACAACGCTACTGGAGCAGTGACAGAGGTAGACAGCACAAAACGTCTTTACAAAGATGTACTTGAGTCTTTTCCTAGTGGTATTCAGATGGCTTTTGCTTATGGATCTGGAGCTGTTCAGCAAGACAAGGGCAAAGACAAATCTCAAAACATGCTTGATTTGATATTTGTGGTAGACGAACCACTCACCTGGCATAAAATGAACCTGGAGAAACATCCAAGTCACTATTCCTTCCTCAAGCGCTTCGGTCCTCAAATACTGACTAAAGTTCAAGAAAGGTAAATTATTGCAATGTGTTGTTAACAGGGCAGATCTACATAAGACGGAAAATTGTGTTTGGAGTTGATATGAAAGAATGTTGGAAATAAGGGCACAGTATTACTATTCAAGGAAAGTCTTTGAATTTCAAAATTATGTCAATAATATATATGCTGAATGTCCAAGTAATTGATGTTGATATAATTGATTTTCAAATAGTTTTGTTTCCTTTTGTAACAGTAGTTAATCATCATAATTTTTGTAGAAGTATAGAAAGATAAACTAGAGGATAAAATTCAAGTGCTGTTCTGTATCTATCATTTAATTTAGAAAGGCAATGGACAAATAAAACATGCACTGTAAATTATTTAACTATGTTCAATGTTATATCGCCCACTCCGCTCAATTGCAAATCACCGGGAATGGGTAAATGGTTGTGATTGACCAAAGTAGCGATTACACAACGGCAATAAAAATGAATTTATTGATAGAACGTAATGTGTATAAGACAATAACCTTTCCCTCATATGTGAATATGATGTCCATTGGCTATTTGGCAGTGATTTTTCTTCTTCTAAGATTTCTGCCATTATTTTTACAGCTATGGAGCAGGAGTCTACTTCAACACCCTTGTTCCCATGCATGGGCGTTTGATTAAGTATGGTATCATAAGCACGGCAAGGCTCCTCACTGATCTCTTAGACTGGGAATCCCTATATATCAGTGGACGGCTTCAGAAACCTGTCAACCTCATCACTGTGCCCAAAGATGAAACTCTTGTCAATGGATTGATCGTAAGGCTTTATAGTTAATCAACACATTCAAAACGAATCATATTGATATTACTATTACATCTTGCTTTGTTCCCAGTTTTCATAGCTGATCATGGTGGGTAGATACTACTATGGCTACATAGAATTATATATTTGCCTCATCTGTTGGTTAATGCATTAATTAATTAGTGTATTACCAATGGTGGCAATGTGGACTTTGGGTCTGTGACATGTTTGGCATAGATGCATTACATTTCTCACTGCATGTTTTATGATAGATTATATGATATGGTGTCTGAGTTTTTGCACGTGTTAGTAGTATGTCTTGTGCATTGCTAATGGCTGAATATGGAACTACACAATATTTTGTAGGAAACCAAATACATTTCTCATTCTGCCAACTTAACCTTTCGTCTGACTAGTTTGGTTTGTATCAGTCGATGTCTTTCTCTTCTAATGAACAACAGATTCTTTTCTCTTTGTATTTTGGATCTTAGTTTGATATGATGATCACAGTTTATTTGAGAGTTAGATCTATGTTTTACTCACGCATTGTTGTTTTTGTGCCAGGTTAATCTAGAGAGCGCCGTCCACACTGCCCTCCTTCTTCTCCCAGACGTGTTTACAGAAGAACAGCTGTACTTCACCATCGCCAGTTTGTCTTACTCTGGTGATATTCGTATGGCTGTGGCAGAAGATAGCAACAAAGTAAGCTTCCCTCAGTCCCTCACCCCACTGTTTGTTTAGTCACCCTCCATTTTGTTTTTGGAATGTAATCTTGTTTCATTTTTTTGTTGTGGTTTACAGGCATGGAGTGAGGCTAATAGCTTTAAATAAAGGAATTTGTTTTTGTAGAATAGTAAGAATTGTATGGACTGGTCAACTTGAAGGTGAGTTTCTTTATTACTTTAGTTCCTAAAATGATTCACAACACTCAAAACTATTTTGCCAAAAATTGTAAAGAAATATAATTGTGTCTTTGCTCGATGGTGGGAAATTGATTTGTGGCGTATTTCTATAACCAAGCTTTGAATTCCAGATAGGAAGAATGGGAAATGGAGGTTTTAAAAAAACATCTCTTATTCTTGAGTTTTCGCTAGTCTTGGTCTCATTAAAAATGGACTTGAAAAAAGTGTTTTCAATGTGATGTGAATGAATAACCTTTAGTTGCCTTGACATTTTGACATATAATATATATAGCCTTGATATATCATATTTCTCTCTAAGTGTGGCTTTGACGTCTTTTACAAAAAAAGTATTTGCGATAATCCATTATATCTGATTTTCAGGTGCGTAACATTGTGAGCCCAAATGTCTGGTTCTTCCGTCGCATGTACCTTCCCATTGTGATGAGACAAGAATGTGTTGTCTACTCGCAGGAGACAGGTCATCTAGAACAGACTTTGAACTTTGAATCCAGATATTACCATCTGACTCAACTGCCGTGTCAAGTGTTGCACGGGCTTGTCATGCAGAAACACCAGGTGGGACTTTTTTTCTTCTCTGCAATTTTCAGACTGTTGAAAAGAGGACCCTTTCCCTAGCTTGTCCCAACAAAGTCACCCATGTCATTGTACAGGCATAGTTGATTGTGATAGAAGGCCCTTTCAGGACAGGGAGCCATCTCCACGTCCAGCCTAGGATGGTGTATTATTATGGTACAAAGCATCCTCATGAAAATCGTGTTGCTCTAGGTGTGGTGCTGATACTGATAAAGAAGGGATTTTTCTACACTTGACCATGACGTTGAACTGTACCATCATATTTGTATCATTTTTCCCTCTAATCACCTGTTTATGACAGCCCTTATTACTTTGATAGGACAGTAGTAAAGCAATTTAATATTGGTTTTAGTTGGTGTAGGGTGTTATCCTTTTTTTATTTGCAGCCATGAAAACTAATGTAACTTTGCCATTTTGGTTTTAAATAAACATGCTACAAAAATTATGTTGATTCTACTCACACTCAGATGATTTTTCTATTCCCAGGCTGGTTTGTTCCCAGATTTGGAGGAGGTAATCAGCCTGCACGCCTATGACAAGGAGTGTGGCAAATACGTTTTTCGGAGCATCAAGACCATTGTCAAAAACTCAAGTGCGTCCCAGACTATGAAAGGCATCTTGACGGCAGGCTTCAGCAAGTCAATCCGTTATGGACTTAGCAAAGTCTCAAAGAAAGTCAAGAGCAGATGATGTTAATCTTTTCATAGAGGTTAACATGTTTGTTAGGGTATCTTTTCTTTTTAAAAGCGAGTAAGAGTTAATCCATGTTTCGAAAACGGAAAAACAAATTGCAACTCTTTCTCCGACTAAATGAAAAAAATGTTTAAAGATAGGTACATTTCATGATTGTAAATAATAGTTTCATTGAAATACACCCTGAAACTGTTCTAACAAATTCATGGGGACAGCATGATTCATTTAGTTATAACGCTCTTCTGAAGGGACGTTACTTATAACATCATATCACATTCGTACAAAGCTTGCATTGCATTTCATTGTTACTTCCTTTGACAGTGACGACAGTGAATGCTGAGTGAGGTGTCTGTGTAATATTTTGATGGGGAAGCGGGGATTTGCCTTTCTTTAATAACTTATGTTTGTTTGTCAGGCCTGATGCCTATTGCAACAACAAAAAAAGAAAAGAAATAGGACACATAATCCTTTCACTGTATGCATGTATTAGGTTAAAACCCTTTACTTTTTGGTAGTGTAAGTGTGCAGATGTGATCAAAGGTTGTCTGTATGGCATTCCCAAACAGGTGGATTGGTCAATGCGATTAACTTCACTGGCCATCTTGCTTTCCTTCCAACACTTTGTGATTTTATGCTGAGGTGACTGACATTACAAATCACAGATTTGAAGGCAATAATCACAGCTGCGAATAAACAAACATTTATTGTGATATTCAAGAAGTCACTTGTGGTTCTGAAATGAGTGATTTTAATGAATTTACTTGACAAAGTCTAAGAGCTAAGTATGTCTTCATAATGTCATGAAACCTGTTTTATTCTTTAAATTTTCCTTAGTAAAATACATCATTTACTTGATTGATATTGAAGAGATAATTTTTAGACACCCTATTTATTGCCATTATCAAATGAAGGGCTATTATATTTGTAATTTTACCCTGCAGGGCAGTCTATTATTTATTAATAAACAGTCCTTATTTTGAATTTTTTATTTTTTTTTTTAATACAGCAGATTATCCCATGGGTACTTATCTCAATTTGAATGTGGCACGACGTGAATGTTGGTGACATGACGTGAATGTTGTTGACATGACGTGAATGTGGGTGGCATGGCGTGAATGTTGGTGACATGACATGACTTGGTGGCATGACGTGAACTGCTGCTAGTGGATAGTGCTTGGATCATGAATAAGGTTGTTAACTTGCCGTATGAATGCAAGACACTGATTTGCCTTGATAACTCACATACATTTCGAAGTGTAGGGTTTTGTATCTTTACAGAGACGTTAATCTGACCCAGTGACTACTTTGATTTTCTAATTATGGATTTACCACCTAAATGTTTATAGTTAATTTTTTTTAAATTACAGTAAAGCTCGTTATTATACTGTTAATTTGGGTACCAACGCCAAGTTTGCATTATAAAGAGTTAGGCGTTTTAAATTAACCCTTATTTTGCCACTGTTCGACAAATGTTGAATGTTCCGGTTGCCACTGTTCAACAATATTCTGTGATGAAGATAAAAAGTCAAATTACTAGAAAACTATGATGCTATTTGTTTTGCTGAATTATTTGCCTTTATAGTATAGTCGACCTCCTTCCTGTATCCTAATTAATTTTCAACACAATCTTCATTGTTTCAACTCTTTTTTTAGGTGCTTTAATTTTTCCATCATGTAGTAAAATAAGTTTGAAATTGAGGATTATAATGAATAAACCACAGTTTATCACCACAATTCAGATTTGGACACTAGTCGAGACAAAAGTATTCTCCAAAATTTTTACATGATAATGATAATGCTATCTTTTTGAGAAGCATGTGAATGTACAAGTAGAAAACTAATACTAATGGCAACATAAGGGTTGAAGGGACACATATACAATATAATTACTCAGTTGATCACTGTTTGATTTGTACTATGACAAAAACGAGGCGATAAACATGATTTGCAGTTTATCAGGAGGTGGTGTAAGTATGATGAGATTTTACTGCATTAACTGAAGCATATCCTTGCCTTAGCATTATCATTTTATCTTACAAACTCTTGGGTGTCACGACATGTTCATTTAATTTGCATTTTTCTTTTTTCTACCATATAAAATATTTAACAATTAATTTACTATGTTGCTTTATTGATGAAGAATAAATTATTTTTAATAGGATGAAAAAACGTTGGTGTTTTTTTTATGAGATTTACTTTTCTTTAATAATATTAAAGCCTAAATGTTTGAAATATAATGTAAAAGACATAAATGAAAGAAGTTTATAAACAGACACTTTGCATAATTGGCGATAGAATGACAGAATGGAGAATTATAAAACAATACACAACGGGGAAAATAATACAAGGCAAAATTGGAGGTGGTAAGTCATTTCAGAGATAAGGTAAGAGATGAGCACAAAAAAAAGAAGAAGAAGAAAAGACAAGAGAGAGAAAAGTTTAACATTACTGGTGAGTGGCCGACGGAAGGAATTTTTTGGTACTAATAATCTATTATTATCATACCCAACAACGCTGTGATGAACTAAACATTTCGACTTGGATTAAAACAAAAAGTTTGATATATGTTCATTTGTATTCTTTTTTTTTTTATTTCTTCTTATTCATTCATAGTATAATTATCATAAAAACAAGGAAGTCATGTAAAGGGCTAAAAACAGTAATTGGCTCTGGAACCAACTAGCAAAAGTTTCATTTATATCTAGACACACATTCATATACATACCAATTGATTTAATGTACAAGTTACAAAAAGAACATATTTAGAAACAACATATCATCCGTGTCTGTACAAATGTAAATTTAAAAATGTCAAAATCTCTTTGGAAATGAAAAATTGTAAGTGCCTGCATGTGATGTAAATGTCATTCTCAAAGTCAATTCATTTAACTAATTTTCATTTCTACCAATAATTACACTCCAAAGCCAAAGCATGAAATGCTTCAGACGGATTAAAAATGATTTCGGATTTATTCAACTGCTGATTTACATTTACATCACATGTCATAAGTAGAAATAAAAAAGCAATAGGACCCTATCAAGGCCATTTCTAACTGACAGTAGTTGTCTTTTACATTGCCAAATAAATTAATTTATATTTATATATAACAAATTTGAGATTGAGAACAATACCCCCAACCCCTCCTGGTCTTGAACTTCCACCTGGACCTCATCTGAGTCGAACACTAATCCTCACACTACCCCCCACCCTCCCCACACACACCGTCCTGTACTGTTACATCCTACAATTGACCAAAGCTAAAAATATCTAATACAAAAATTCCAGCTGAGCACAATGCTGGCAACTGTCTATGGACCAGTATGGATTGGGAATGTTTAATAATAATAATAAATGGCATTTATATAGCGCTTATCCACGGTCATTACCATGCTCTGCTAAGCACGTTACGGTAGCACATTTACCAAGGGTAAGTGAGCAGATGGTCAGCCAACTGCTAGATACATTTAAATAGCACTTTCAGCAATGTATTATTCATTATTATCCAGATTCTTGTGTAACAATATGTACTGCTCTTTCAGTTTTATGGAGATTTTGACATCAACAAAGATATGTCAAGTGGACACACAAGTTTTAATCTGCAATAATAATATGTAAGTGTAAGCTTTGACAGGACCAACTTATCATAAAGATTTGAAATGGAAAAGAAAGAAAAACAACATAACATTTTCTATCTCAGACTAGGACTGTAAGGTGTATCCCAAATTGGTTTTCCGACAGTCCACGGGGTATTACATTTTCTCACTGACACTACTGACATCCCTGTTATTCCTCCCTATAAATAGTTGTAATGTCAAAAATATGTATTGGTATTATATTCCGAGAAATGTTTTTAAGGGCAATAAATTACGTACAATAAATATTTGATCCTTATAAATAGTTATAGCACAATTGTTTAGTTTGATTTGAAAGTAATATGGCAGGAAATACTAATAAAGTATTTTTCACTCCAATCCTAATTTCTTTTTTCAATTAAAAAAAAAAGAAAAGAAAAGAAAAAAAAATTATGTATGCATAAAGTAAAGTCAAATTTTGTATTAAAAGACTGGAAATTGAAAATGATGTTGGCGATATAACCAAACCTAATGAAGCCATGTGATTACATTACCTATTCCCTTATTTGCAATTTCCCTGCAGTAGTATCTAAGAATATATTATATGATATGCCAATAAAAATCCAGTAGAAAAATTTGTGAATGACTGCATACAGCACAGTATACAGTCCTGCCTAAAAATATAAAGGTTGCTTTATTACACCACACCCACTACTAAAACCATCAATTCTCATCCTCATTCCAATAATAAATGAATGGGTTACTTTCTTCCCCATGCTCATCTTCCTCCTCTATCCGGCTGTCTTGATCATAAACAACAATGGATGGAGAAAACAGTGACTTGAGTGGGAGCTTGCCAGCGTCCAGTTGTTTCATGTTTTCCTGCAAATTGACAAATTATATGAAGTAAAACAACCGTAAATCAGATCGCATTATTACACTCAACTACAGCCCACTCCTGATGCATAGCTAGCTGCCAAGTTTTAAAAAAACAAAATACGGATCAATCATATGATGCAAAAATTATGCCATAATACAAGCTTTTAATGATTGAGGCAGCAATATAATTAATGATTTTATATTTTATGGACTGCCTTCAAAGAAAATTCTTTGTTCTAGCATTTTTTGCCCCAAGAAAAGTCAAAGCAGGGCAACAAAATGGATTAATGGACCACCTATGACTCATAATAATAATAAGGAACCGTACTTTTAACTATGAAATGCTTGGCAGCTATTCTGATAAGTCAATTGCATAAAAAAGTACAAACAACCCCTATTTATACAGCCAACTTGGGATCAAAGTAAAGTTGCACGGCTGACATTAGAATATCAAAACTTAAAAATTTATCATGAAAACCTAGGACTTATCAAAACAAAAAATCCTGGGGAATATCCAGTAAAACATAAAACCAAGAATGAAAAAAGACAAATACAGTAGTCTTTGACTAAGTGCACTCTTCCCAAGTCCCCAGTTCCTAAGTGCATAGTCAAGTTGCGAAAAACTAATCTTTCAGAATTTCTATATAAATATATCCTAACTCTAAGTGGTTGGTCGTAGTGAGCACCGCCCATCTAACCGTTGACCAAAATTTTACTGGATTTAGATTATTTTTCTAATTTCAGTAATTCATTGGCCACTCATAATCTGTTAATATGTTTAGAAATACTCCTCAAAACCAGACACGGATTAATTAGGGATCATATTTTAACTGACACATTGTTCCAGGCACAACCCACACTGAAACTGACATCAACACTCGGTTGGGAAGTGTTTGCACATCGCCACATGCATGTCTTATAAAGATTCAGATTAGGGATAAGAAATTCTCTTGCATTGTCTAGCACTAGCACTTCAAAAGAGATCTTGATGCCAACTGCATAATTTAAGCCACACATATTTTTGTTGCGATGTTCACTAATTGTTTTTCACTGCGTGGCATGTTAGATAGCTGTCGCTTTCTTTCATGCAGGGTTTTCATTTGGCAAAGTTATTGATCAGTTGATCGCTGACAACATGTTCTTTTTAAGTTGACAACTTGAGACAGAAATCATTGCTCTTCATGCATCCTTGTGCTTCTCGTTTTAAGTTTGCCTTTCTACCCCCCAATCCAAATAAATACAAAGCACAACTTACCATTCCAATTTTGCTGCCTTGACCACTATCTTCAAAAGAATTCTTTTTCTGCTGATTTTTGAAAGTATGGATGTACTTGTCAGCAATTTGCCTGTTTGGGAATAAGAAAAAAATATTCTTCAAAACCCAAACTGTATATTGAATAATTACTGATAATGTGATACCAGTCTCAATAATTGCCTCTGCCCCTCTACCCCTTTAACAGACCTCTAGGTTCCTCTGCAATCCTTTGTACCCTTGTAAAAAAAAAAAGAAGTATGTCTTTAGCTCTATTCTTATAATTCAGTGTAACAACCTTGGTTATGGTAGCGATGTCCAATGATGTGTTTCTCTTCTAAAAACAAACAGTGAACATTAACACCATTTAAAACACCTGCTTAGTGTTACTGGTTGAGTAATATGCAGGCCTTTATTTGAAGGGAACATGGGGTCTGCACCATTCAAGCCATGGATATTTGGCCGGGTGGTGAATGGGCCTGGAACACAAAACAGAAAATATTACCTTACTACAGCCACAGGAGTGTCGTTGACGCTGTGGTTAGACTGGTTTGTGGGCGTTTTCTTGACTGAGGCGAGTTGAGCCCATAGTCTGGTACCAGGAGTTCTAATGGTGGTGTTCTTGGTCATTGGAGTGATGAAGTTGTGGTTGGAGCCAAAGATCTCAGAGTCGTCCTTGTCAAAATCTATGTTAGTGATCACCTAAGAAGAAACATGTTATCACAAAGAGTTCAATCTACTAACAGGAAATCAAATCCTCAGAAACAATAAAACATATGATACACTAAAAAAGGATCAGGTTTCCTGAAATGTTTGGGACAATTGAAATCATTTTAATTGTCACACAATGTTTTAAAAGCAAAGATGGCAATGTAACATTTAACCTAAGTTCTCTCTGGAGGCAGAGCAACAGAAAACTAGAAAATGTTCTGTTTCCACAACTTTGGTAATTCTGAGGGAAAGAGTTGCTAGTAGTGTCATTCAAGGACTCCTACATAATCGGCACATCACCTGCTTGTCCTAAATTACTGATCTAGAGCCTACAACTCTTTAGTTTTGCACTCAGCCTCAGCCCTTTCCGAGGCTAAGCATTACGCCTGGCCCAAAACAGCCTAGTAGTATTTCTGCAGAAGGATCAATGACAATAAAATATAAAAGAAGAAACAACTCACAGAAATCGGTAATTTTCTTGACATAAATGGAGTCCCCTCAAACAGGTTGTCCTCGTAGTCTTCATTTTGTTCCTTCAAATATTCTCTCATCTCTTCCTTTCGTTTCATTGTCCCTTTGTGTCCTCGGACTGGATCGCCTTTCTGTCTGCCTGTGTAGAATCATCAAGGAAAGAAACATAATAATTAATTTTAAGGAAAAAGTAAAGCTCCCATACTCAATACTGAGTGTAGGGTATCCAGATGTAGAGACTTGAATCGTATCAGGCTCACAGCGTAACGTGATAGTTTCCCATTGCTTTCCACGTCGACTTTACTTTCACCAGATCTGAATAGACTTGGCAATCCATTTCACTGCTGGGTGGACAGGGAAGGCCATATATCAATCATGGCAAATGATGATAGCAAATATGGAGGCGTTGTGGCAGAGAGGTAAAGACGAAGTCTGGCTTTCAGCATTGTGTGAGAAAATCACTCCTAATGCAGCCGACGCTTAGGTTATGTTGGTCATTATTATTAGACAAAGTGGTCTTGTGGACAAAATAAAGGCAATTTTATCATTTTCCATATCATGGTCACTTAATAACTTACTTGCTTTGGGTGCACATTGTACGACTTTAAGTTAGAGGCTGAATATATATAAGTCAAACCTTATACTTTAAATTAGCAGCAAGCTAGAATTACTTTGAAATCACAAAAGTTAAACATCTATCTTTAGGAGGAAAAAAAGTAAGTTAAAATAAACTAAACAAATAAATACATCCTATAATATCATCATTAAAAGTTGAGTTTCAAACTCAAGGCAACTCTGAACATCATTCTCAATATATTATTGTACCATAAATTATGATTGACGATAATATTAATTTGTACCTGATGGGTTCTTGGTGATTTTCGGTTTACTCTTTGCAGGCTTTGTGTCTTTCTTTTTCGTCTTCATTTCCAGATATGCTGTATGAAATTCTCTGCATTCTGACTCTGTTCTTGACTCCACAATCTCAGAAACTTCGTCCCAAAATTCAGGTGAATTACCATCAACAATTCTCAAGGCCCTGTCAAATTACAAGTTATATGGAAGTTAGTGTCATCAGAATTGGAGTTTTTATTAAAAAGACTTTGTATCCAGATTTTGGCAAAATCAGTTACGAGAACAGCCTTGTAATTAAAAATATGGCACATCAGTTGTCAAGTCATAAAACTATCAGTGCACTCATGATATGTTTTATATTTGAAGCTGTACCACTTTTTTCCACTTCCTCAGATCACCAGCTTTTGGCAGCCCTAACTGGACAAGCATGAAAGGTGTTTTACAGACACAGTTTTCAGAAAAAGCAATTTCAAATATTCAGTCAGGCACCTCCCATTAATTTGTAAATTCTATTTTACACTCATCCACTCATCCTGTGTTTCCCATACCCCACAATATTTTTCAGGGGAATGGTTCCAATCACATTAATATGGTAAGACTACAATTAATATTCGAGCAAAAAAAAGAAATCATCTGTAAGTAAAAATCAACCCTACCTTTCAAATAACTCCTTTTCACTGCTACTCCATTCGCTCTCAGGTGGGATTTCTGTCCGCAGGGAAAGCCTCCTCCTCTTCCTGTCCTGCCTCTGACCACAACTCTTCGGAGTCGAATCTTGCTGCAATTTAAAATCAGACTGCTCTTCTGTCCCGTAGCCAGTGTCTTCGTTAAAAGATGACTCACGTTTCCTTTTCTGGCGCTGACCCCCATTCCCTCCCTTTTTACCACTCTTTCTCTTCACTGATTTATTTTTAAGTCCACTGCCCTTTGAAGACAAAGAAATGGCTTGAATTTTAGATCTAGGAACTGCCTTCTTTTTCTCCCTCTTGGTATGCGAGTCTGATTCAGATTCATGTTCCTTACTTCGCCTACTGGGAAACACTTCACCTATACTACTACTACTACTACACTTCGGAATTTGTCTCTTACTTCTCAGGGTCATACTGTTATTAAGTGTATTGTTGAATGAAGTAGAAGAGGGTCCAGTCAGATTCAACTCTGCACTGGCATTAATAGTTTGACTGTCAGAATGAGACAAACTTTTCCTTAGAGAAAGACGATTTGTCATATTTTTAAAATCACTACATTTTTTTAATGTATGGGAATCTTCCTCAACGTCTCTCTTTTTCTTAACAGATCTTGTAATCCTTTGGTCTTCTTGGAGACAATCCACCAATGCGACAGATGGATTTAAACGTGTATCCATCTCATCACTACTTGTGGCAGATGTGCTCTTCTGATTTCGTTTTTTACTTTTCCTAGACACGACTGAATCATTCATGGAAATGTCCTCCAAACATGTATTTGATGTACTATCTGCAGCAGACATGCATTTCTTTTCCCCCTTACATTCTTCTTTTTTTACATATGTTTTTTTCAAAGACTTCCTTTTGTTAGTGGGTTTGACTTTGGTAGCAGTTGGCTTCCCTTTGCGTTTATTATCAGAAGTAGTTGATAATCCACTGGTGGAAGAATTTAGTGTACAATTGTGAAAACTTTTGTGGTGCATAGCCCTTTTGAATTCCTTGAAAGAGAAAGAGAGAAAAAAAGGAGAAACAAAAATAATTACAAGATAAAGATAATGCAAAATGTCATCATTATGGTTGTAAATATTAACCAAAGGAACAAAAAATGACACTAAAACTAACAAATACATGAATGTTATCTTTACCTCTTGATATCATTGAACATCTTTAGACAGTACAATGCATACCTACGCAAAAAAATAAAATCTCTTTAATGTCAGCCTCAATAATCCTGTTCCTATATAAAACTGTTATGTTCGTGTGGAAAGTCATGCAGGTAAAGAAGCAGTTGATCTGCCTAATTTACATTATGAGCAAATGATTTTGACCCCAAAAAGCACCATAGATTTTGATAAAAAAAGACAGAAAGCAACTCTTTGCTCAGATAACCAAATGCACGTTACTAAGACTAACAGAAAACAGCCCACTACCTCTGGACTAAAACCCCAGAGGTAGTGGGCTGTTTTTTGTTTACAACGAGGCGGAGTTGCCGTGGCAGGCATGGGTTTGATTCCACCGGTCGGCAAAAATCTTTTTTCTGTTTTCTGTTCTTATCTCTCACTGGCACTGTAACATTATCCCACTATCATTCTGCCTCCCAAAATATGAACCTTGAACCACAAAAATGTACTCCTCTCCATTACACTAAACAGAGATGTACAGCAGGGTCGTCCTGGTGGAATTTGTTGTTGTTGGTCTCATCAAGAAGTAAGCTGCCTCTTTGAAATAATTTTTAATTTATCATCCAAAACATCAATTCTAAAATTTGCCAAAATTGAAGCATTGTCTAAGCTTGGGTATATTACACTATGTAAGCAACAACAAAAAAATAAAATTAAGCAAACAAATTTCAAGTCCAACGTTACCATGCCAGCTTTCATAAAATGATTGGTTTCTTGCAACAGAATCTTCTCTCCCATCGCCGTTTGAAACCCAACACTGAGTGTGTTGGTCTTGGTTGAATAAATGTATTGTTGGCCTTGCCATCGTGCTAGTGGTGGAAGGGACATTCGACCACTCCGAGTCACAGTGAAATTGTTAGCAGAGTTGCAACGCTTCACAAGTCCAACAGGTGTTAAAACTGGAGATGATAGAAAGAAAAAAACGAAGACATTTAAAACACCTGACCTTATGAACATAGATGCCACTAGCGGCCAAGCAAAATTGTTTGTATCAACAAGCGCCTCAAGCTCTAAATGGAAAATCAAAGCAAAATCAGAGAACAGCCCAAAGACAATTAACAAAAATCATAAAGTGACAGAGATGAGGAGGTAAATCTTTCAGAGTTCCTCTTATCTTTAATATTGCAAAAATCTGAAACTTAACATTCCTGACTAAAACCAAACATTTCAGAAATGAGGAGTTAACCCTAGTGCATTATAATATAAAATACACAATACACAGTTTTAGACTAAATAATATGAGTCATATCCAGCAATGCTATGCTATTCAAAGGTTTTTATGCATCTGACTGATTACATGCATTTCCACAATTCCAGGTCCATTGATGGTATCAGCTCTCTGTCAGATGCTTTGGCAGTCATGGTGTCTACACAATGTCACAACATTTGGAATTTTTGGTCAATGCTGGGTAGGCATTTGGATGCTTTGTGTGTCAACCCAGACTGGATCAATAAAACAGTTGTAGAATAAAATAGCCTTTGGGTAACAGAATAAAACAAATCATAACAGGCACAGGCGCCCATTTCCAGTTGTGAAAATATGGATCACAACCAAAAATAGCCCAAATTAAAGGGGGGGAAATCCTAACAAGAACAAAAGCAAACAATACCAGCAAGCTTTCACATTTGCATGTACAGTTAATGTTCTCCATATGTTCAAATTTGAATGATACACAGCAATGTTGGTAAAATACTTACTTGAATCTAAATTGGCAATTGCGTCCTCTTCTTTTTGCATCTTTATCTTCACCTGTGACAATTTGGTTGCCTTCATTCCTCCAATCTTTTTTAGGCTCAAACCTCGAACCTGTGACAATTTGGTTGGCTTCATTCCTCCAATCTTTTTTAGACTCAAACCTCGAACCTTGGAACACTCATCATCAATACTAATACTGAGGATGGGCAACAAATTGTGTTAAGGGGAGAGAGAGGGAGAGAGAGAGATAGAGAGATAGATAGATAGATAGATAGAGAGAGAGAGAGAGAGAGAGAGAGAGAGAGAGAGAGAGAGAGAGA
>JARFNW010066470.1:0-11464 GCA_031763155.1 Dirona albolineata | reverse complement strand
GTGCCCCCCCCCCCCCCCCCCACACACACACACTTTGCCTTGTTTTGCCAAACCATCAGCTTCTTCACACAGGGATGGAAATAATGAGAACTGTGAAAACATTCCCAACTAGTTGGTGACATACAATAATTATTGATCGAAAATTATATGATAACGATAATAATGATATTGAAGATGGTGTGGACATTGTTCATTGTCCCGCCCCCACCCCCAACCCACACTCACTTTCTCTCTCTCCCCCCCTCCCCCCTTCCTTCCCTATCTCTCCCCCCCCTCCTTCCCTATCTCTCCCCCCCCCTCCTTCCCTATGTCACTCCCTCTCTCACCCCTCCTCTCTCTCTATCCCCCCTCCTTCCCTATCTCACTCCCTCTCTCTCTCAATCCCCTCCCCCCCCCTTCCCTGTCTCTCTCTCACACACACATACCACGGCCCCGTTACTGTTCAATATCATTATTAAATTATTATTATTGACAAGCCCCCAAATATGGCCAATAATACTGATCGCCTATGCAGCCACGAGGCCAGGGCGGTAGAGTAGAACAGACAGGGAAGTAATCTGCGTTAGACGGGCGTCCTACCCAAAAGGATGATAATGCAAGCGACGTTTTGGGTTTCCCCTTTTTCAGCTACCAACAATTAGACGATTAACGAGAATACACGAAAGGTCACAATAGAGTGCACACGTCCGTAAAAAAACCCAAAAAAAACCAATGAGCTAGCCAAGAGGGTGGCATAATATTGTCACTGTCCGCTTCACGCGCTACGGAATCCGGGATAAGCACCGGCTCTATGAGACTGGGATAAGATTCGAACCCACGACCTTCGCCATGAGAGTCCGCTGTCCTAACCACTAGCTAGGCCGCCTCGTCTCCTTCTATTGATTCTCTTTCTTTCTTTATCAAATTCCTTTCTCGGTTCAGTGCGGACAAACTTTCGGCATTGGTCTCTACTCTATCCAGTCTTCCTCTTTGCATCCAGATTATGTACAAAAATTAAAACCAAAGGCAAAAATGGACATTTTTTTAATAAACATTTTATTTGGGAGTAATTGTAATTTTATGGAATGACATTTTATCAGAATAGTGATATTGATACGGAGCACTTGTTACTTGAATGCGACAAACAAACAACTTTTATAATGTATAATATTATGTTATTAATTTCTTTATGGATATTCATTATATATATATATATATGTTGTTGTGATGCTTTTGTTAGGTTTTTTTAGAATTATTTTTTGTTTGCTTTTCCTTGGGGTTGATTTGTGGATGTCTTTTTTTCTTTTCTTTTTTTGTTTTTGTTGAATTATTAATTTTAGAGAATTATTAATTTTTTTCGGGGGGGGGGGGGGGTTGGTGGTGGTTGGTTGTTTTGTTTTTGTTTGTGGTTTATTGTTGTTGTTGTTCACACTCAATAGTACGTTTGGCATTTGCCTGCAGACAGTTCCAGTTTGTGGGGACTATGTATATAGATGATGATGATGATGATGATTATGATGATGAAGACGATGATGATGATGGTGGTGGTGGTCATGATGATGATGAATATGATGATGATGATGATGAATATGATGATGATGATGATGATGATGATGATGGTCGTGATGATGATAATGGTGATGGTGGTGATGATGATGACGATGGTGATGATGATGATGATGATGGTCGTGATGATGATAATGGTGATGATGATGATGATAAAACCAGATAATAATACTAATGAAGATGATGATGGCCAGGGTGATAATGAAAATGCTAATCATGATGATAGTAATAATAATAATAATAATAATAATGGCATCCAAAATACATTGAAGAAAGCCCTGCAAACAAACAAGAAAAAAAAAACAAAACAAAAAAACAAGGACAGATAGTTCTTTGTTTTGTTATTGGGTTGTTTTTGTTTTTTGTTGTTTGTTTGTTTCTTTGCTTTCATTCATAAAACTCATGTAGATATGTTCCTACATTTTAAAAAAACATCATCAACGCTTCCTGCCTAAAATATATTTCAAACAACTGATAAAACATACATTAATGAAATAAAAATAAATCTAAAGAAATAATTAATAATTAGCAATAATATATTAATTCTAACCAACCTGAAACCCTGTTGGTCCAGACGCTGTCTGTCTCTTGATGGGCAGTAACAGTTAATTCTTAAGTACTTGCTTGAAAAAAGAGGAAAAAAAGGAGAGAAAAACAAACCAGCCTAGTTTTTGTTAGGTACAGTAATGATATTGTATGGTGTGAAAGGTTTTTTGTTTGTTATCTGTTCCCTATAGTACCGCAATTAAACAATTTAGGGGCCAGCTCTGTGTCTGGCCGAGGACAGTGCACAAGGCAGAAGGCATCGATGCACAGACCCAGATACAAGCGTATCCAGGTAAAGTGCACGTCTGCGTCCCACTAGTGCATTTGGCCAGATACAGAGCTGGAAAATCTATGGATCAAGATTTTTTTAGGCAAGCAGGGGATCAGCCCACTGTGCTGGTGCAAAAGTTGCGCCACAAAAAAAAGAAAAAAAAAAGGAAAAAAAAAGAGAAAAAAAAAAGGGTTGAATTTTTTGTCACTTCAGTTCAGCCAAACACCTATATTCTATTCTGTGGCATGTAATAAGTTTCCACTTAACATAAACATAAAATAATGGGCTATTAATAATAATAATAATAATAATAATAATAATAATAATAATAATAATATTAATGAACTAATTAAACTATTTCTAAAATAAATCACTCCTCCCAACTACAGGTACACACACTGCAATCAAAGCATGTACGTTCACATACTCGTTGCATATTATTTGTGATATACGTACATATAATATACGGATTATCATATTATACCACATACGCAATGCGTTACATTGACATACAGAAATTATCATTAAAATATGAGACATTGCACCAAGAGTGAGCTGTGTTGTTTGTTATTGGTTGTTTTCATTATTAATTAAACACACTGAGTAGCCTACTTTTACTGACCATTTGTTTCTCTAATGTTTAACACGCAAAACAGACGTGTCGCTCTTCTTAAGGAAGGAGGCCTGAGCTTGAAGCACTTGAAGAGTATACATATAATAATACAAAAATAACATGCATCATCATCATCATCGTCATATCCATGCGCAAGAGTTGCACTTTGTCACGTCACATCGCATTTCTAATCATAAAAATCTTTGGACGCATCCAATTTCAAGCAAGTCTTGGCACCAGACGTCAATAAATGAAAGAAGAGGTACAAGGAGGTGTCTCAATCTCTCACACACCTATATCCTACAGATTAATCATATCAATGCATAACTGAATGAATAATAAATGAACAACCAGATTTTGCAACAATAAAACATTCGCGTAAGAATCTTCTTTGTAACACACGGCGCCATACATTGCGCACCACCGCATAATCAAATATAAATCTGAATCATAATATAAACCATGATCTGCAAATGTAATTTTAAAAAAAAACCCAAAAACAAACAAACTAATGAGATCAACATAAATTCTTGTTTGCCATGTTTGCGGCGCTGCACTGCGGCTAACGCTTGGGTTATTTCGATCTTTTCTAAATTAACCCTACAGACAAAAGTAGCGTGGTGAGGCTGCTGGAAGCCAGTAAAAGGGTAAAACAATAGTGGTGTGTATAATAAGCTTCAAAAAGAGACAAATTACATGGGTTAACGTTTCGGGTTCCCCCTTTATCAAATAACATGCTACAACGGAAAAATTTATTTTCGTCGTAGTATGTCGTTATTTGATAAAGGGGAAACCCGAAACGTTAACCTATGTAATTTGTGTCCGCAGACAAAATACCCTTGTGGACAAAATAAAGGCAAATTTCATATCTAATAAAAAAAAAATGTTTTAAATACCCAAGAATCAACCTCAGTGCAGCAATAATAATAATAATAAAAATAATAATTTTGCGACAAAAGCATTTGCGAATAAGCCCTTAGCAATTCAAAGCCTGCTTACAGATCTGGAGTTTTTCTTATAAAATGACCGTATATCCATTTTTCAAACTTTTCATAAATGTTTTTCAAAAGTTGTTTTTCTCTCTCATGCACTCTAATCACCATTTTCAATATTTCATTCTGGTGTTTGTGACATAATATTACCGAGGTATCTACATCAGACCTAGATCAGCCTATGCACCATATTAAACTACAAGGCAGTATCCGCAACTTGATTTGGC
The DNA here is from genome assembly GCA_031763155.1 of Dirona albolineata. Classification (NCBI taxonomy): domain Eukaryota; kingdom Metazoa; phylum Mollusca; class Gastropoda; order Nudibranchia; family Dironidae; genus Dirona; species Dirona albolineata. The sequence goes on along the minus strand of JARFNW010066470.1, from coordinate 7,270 downwards.
CAAAAGCTGGATATTCGGTCTTTTAAATAAATAACTCCAGAGATATAAATTCTTAAATAGCTGGTGAGACATGATTAAGTCTGATAGGAAAGAAAATTCACTGTTGGTGAAAAAACCCCCACTAAAAACGAGAAAAGTTCAACAAAGTGCAAAAACAAGTTAAAAATGTATTGGTTAACGAAATCAAACAAACATATAATTTGTTTAAAACATAGAGAGGAATAAGAATCGACATAGCATGGCCTTCTTTTGACATGGCTCTAATTTGATACGAGTTTGAATCAAGACATGAACATCAAATGTCAGTTTTAATAATAATAATAATAATAATAATAATAATAATAATAATAATAATAATAATAATAATAATGATAAAAATAATGATAATAATAATAATAATTATAATAATGATAATAATAATAACAATAATAATGATAATAATAATGATAATAATAACAACAACAACAATAATGATAATAATAATAATAATAACAACAATAATAATAATAATGATAATAATAATAATGATAATAATAATAATAATAATAATAATAATAATAATAATAAGGCCACCATTATCCGCAAGGTGCCTTGCGAGTAACGCTTGAACATTGGCCCGCAAGGCACCTTGCCGATAGTCCTGCTTCTGTGGCGGCATTATCCGCAAGGACCAGAATTTTGGTCAAGTTCATGGATATACATGTCTTGAAAAGTGTGTTAGTGTTCTGTTCAATTCAGTACCACTCCCTCCCCTCATGTGTATCATTGTGCCTGTTCAGCCACCAAATCTTTTTATCCCTTTCTGCAACATATAATGAAATGAGAAGTGAAAGAAAATTCTCATATTTGTCAAAATTTATTGAGGCACCTTGCGAATAACGCTTGTTGTATCTTGGATCCGCAAGGCACCTTGCAGATAATGACTTCCTAATAACAATAACCGAATGTAATGTCTTGATTGAAACTAGTGGATTAATCAAATTATAAGCCGGGCCATAAGAAAGGAGAGGTATAAGGCATCTCTCACACCCACTACAACCAATTATATCAATATATATATATAAATATATATGAATTGAATGAATAAATGGCATTTTTACTAAACAACCAGATTTTGCAAACAACAGCAATGTAAACAATCACATATCAATCTTCTTTGTTACAGACAACCCATGCAATACCTTTCGCACCAACGTAGAGGTCAAACAATCACATTGTTAACAATCGCATATAAATCTTCTTTGTTACACACAACGCATGCAATACCTTTTGCACCACCACACCACACGACATTGAGTCAACGAACGCAGCAAGTTCTGTTCGTAAGTCTTCTCAACCCCTTTCATACAAACATTGCATTATTGATTGAACACAATTTGCACTTTAGATAACACTGTACAGCTCAGCGGGTAACAAAATTATTCCCCTTTTCTTTTCTTTCCATTTTTTATTTTCCAATATTATTATTTTTCAATTTTTATTTTTTTTTCATTTCAGGGTCAATCCGTCGTAAAACAACCCCCTCCCCTCCCCCCTTTTACTTTCAAGAGTTGTGCCGTGTGAAATTTGTCAAAGAAAAATGGAGACTTTCAACTTTAAAAACATTGATATTATCATATATATATACATTTATCTTCTTTAAAACGCACTTCGGATAATAAATGCATTCATTTTCATTCTATAGAATAAAAATAAAAAACAACCCAAAAAAGAAACCCCAAAAAAACCATTTCAAGCATATGGCTTTAATTTTCATCCACCCCCCCCCCCCCCCCCCCCCCCATAAAAAACAAACAAACAAAAAAACAAACACTTTGCGCTTTGCAATATATTGCATTCATTTTCTAGTGAACCTAATAACATTCTCTTTCAAATAATTATCATGCATTCAATTTTTTTTTTTATCTCAGATAAAAAAGGGGGCAACTTTCACCCCAAAAAACCCCCCAAAAACCAACGCACTCATTTCCCTCCCATTCAAAAATAAAAGATACGCCTTAAAAATGAATGCCCTTATTTTCTCTCTTTAAAATCAAGCACACACACACACATTCACGTAAAACCCCAACCCCAAAACAATAAATTAACAAACAGACATAAAATTGGAAATCACAGCTCATCTTTAGGATCGGTAGTGTCTTTCTTTGCAGATGATGATGATGATGATGATGACGAAGATGATGATGACGACGACGATGAAGGAGAATTGTTCATATCAGGAATGGAAACCGTATCCCCCTGACTCCCTACCCCCTCACCCTCGTCCCTCACATTGTTCTGATCGGCCTCGTTCTCCAGAGGCATGTTCGGTGCTATATGGTGTTCGTTACGCTCTAAAATCGTTTCTTCCTCCCCTAAATGAATACTCTCCCCGTCGCCCACCACCACCGGTACCGCGGGTAAACTCCCCGGGCCACCCGTCTCCCTCTCTCCCTCGCTCTTCAATACTGTCTCCATGGAAACGTCATAGCTACCATCCGGCCTGGGTTTCACGGACACCTTCACCCTCTCACCGCTCGACCCTTTGTCCTTGGCCTGCGGCTCATTGCTGCTCCCTCCGTGACCTTGGGGTAAAACGGTCACTGTCATCTCGTCCCCTGCCTGCTCACCCCCGCCCATAACGTGTTCGCTATTCCCAACAACGGCCTCCTTGCCACCGGGATAGAATATTTTAACCTCGACTATCTGCACAAACTCGAACAGCGCGTCAAGAGCCATTTTGTCAATGCGATCCAGCTGAAAATAGGCCGACTCCATCAGACGTGCGACGGCTTTCATGTACTCTGCATTCCGGGGCAGCTTTTCAAAGTTGGTGTTCCGTTGGAGACAGTGAATGACGTCCAGGTATATCTCGTTGAGGTTGGGTTTTTCCACGTGCGCGTTCTGTTTGACGTGGTGCTTGAGGAAGAAGGAGAACATTTTGGAGTTGTCCGGGAGAGGTTCGAACCTCATGACTGGATCGTTCACAACCGTGTCGTCTTTGAATTGCTTGTTACCGAGATCGTTTGTGTTTCCTTCTTCCGAAATATCTGAGACGAGCGAGACTTCGATGTTGATGTGGAAGAATTTGGTACCCCCTTGCAGGATGTACATGCGCTGGGTCGGGTCCAGGAGCTCATTGTGGTAGAAAGCATGGTCTGCTTTGGTCAACGGAGGTGCTTGCTCAGATGATGATGAGGACGATGATGATGACGTTGATGTTGAAGAATCTTGAGATGAGGCGTCGCCGCATGACGAGGATGAAGATGAAGAAGAACATGAAGATGGAGAGGCTGTGGAGGGCGCCATTCCTGAATTTTGCGAAGAGATTGGCTCGACGTCATCTTCATCTTCCACTGTGGGGAAAGAGAGAGAAGAAAAAAATATTGGGTTTTAAAAATGTTTAAATTTTTTAACTTTAATTTTCATAAGAAATGATGAGATAATTTCAGAATTATTTTTTTTAAAAAGGTGAAATTACAACAGCGTTATCAAAAGTAATTAAATTAATAGACTTTTAAATATCAAATGAGAAGGTTTCAATACCCTGCCAAAGATAAGACATGGGGCCATACACAGACCATACGTTAAAACAGTTAGCATATTTTGACACGCTCATATTGCATTGAATTCTACTCACAATAACATAACATGATTATAGTGATTCTCAGCCTGCACAAGTGTCTTATATAGAATAACTTATTTCTTACTTTCAGTTTTAGTTGGTCGCCCCAACCGCACAGACCATACTATTCTGTGACTTTTTCGAGCTATCGTACATTTGTGTTTTGTGGTTTTTTTTTGGTAATATGTTTTTTTTGCTGATGAAGGAGAGACCCGAAACATTCTTTGTTCTGTTACATGTCTTTAATTTGAAGCTATACCATTTTCCCTTTTTTTTCATACCTTCTATTATATAGAATAACGTAACGTCTATGTATACGGCCAATGGTCATCGACATAGTATGATAAGAAAAATTAACTTTTATTGATCCTTGACAGGAGATTTAACCCTGTTTGTTGCCATGCAAGGCATCAATCAATCTGAAGATAAAGTAAGACATGAAAAAAAAGTGATCTTTGGAGTCTTTTGAAGCAGTGTTTATCATGGTGGTTTCTGTAGAGTGAAATAGGGGGACACATCAAGAGACAATTTGCCACCCTCTGGACAGAAGACGTGCTCCACTTCCCCACCAGTTGTGGGGCGGTGCCTGTTATCTCTTCTCCGGTGTCGAGCGAGGCGATATCGAAGTTAAGTACCATCTTTGCCCACGGCCGACAATGCAGTGCCAAAAGGCGAATGCAAACCCATGCTGTTTGCGTTGATGACGTACAACGTCTTAACGGTACCTTTAAGCTACCACATCTCGGATAACAAACAAACTATTTCTTCCATATGTAGTTAATAGGACAAGTTTTTTTTATTATTTCCCCCTACAATATGACGTCACTATTCGGGAAGTACCGATTTTTTATAACATTTTACTTTCACTTTGATGCCCTTTAGATCGATAACTTCCTATTTCATCAGCATTTCGTCGCCTTATTTTCCAAAAAGAGAACACCTTTGTGTTTTTTCAATCAGAGGGATTTCTACTATCAGATTCAATGACTTACTACAGCCCATATGTGACCTTACATGGGAGACAATCAGCTCAAAAGCGGCCGACCAACAGCAAATGGAAATCTCTCATTGACATTTTATATGCCCCATGGCACCAAGAGGACTGACTTTCTTTCTTTATCATTTTCTTTCTACCTTTCGGTGTAAGGTTAAGTGCGGACGAACTTTCGCCATTGATCTCTATCCAGAGTCTTCCTCTTTGCATCCAAATACCTACACCACCCTCTTTTCTATCACCTCTGATATTGTTTCTTGCCATACTTTCTTTGGTCTAAGTAAGAAATATATTTTCACTCAATGTCAACACAGCAGGTAATAGAAAAGAGGGGGGGTGTAGGCATTTGGGTGCAAATGCAAAGAGGAAGAATCTGGATAGAGATCAATGGCGAAAGTTTGTCCGCACATAACCTTACACCAAAAGGTAGAAAGGAAATTGATAAAGAAAGAAAGAAAGTCAACATAGCTTAGGCAGCTCGTTGTTATTATTATTATTATTGTACAAAGTATTGCCTCCCTCTACCTTATCTTCTTTGACCCACCATGGGGCATCTTTCCCCGTTTACAACCAGTGGCCGCATACACAGACTGGACGATGTGTGCGAAAGCAGCGAATCACTATTATTTTTACTTGATATACTGATTGGACGAGGAAAAAAGACCAATAACGAAGTGCTAATAGATGTTGGACAGAGGCCACATAAAATGCTGGCAGATGTCAAAAACAGAAAATTAAAATACTACGGACACGTGAGAAGACACAGATCACTCCAAAAATTGGTGTTGGAGGGAAAGATAGAAGGTAAACGAGCAAGAGGCAGACAGAGAAAGTTGTGGATAAATAACAAAGTGACAACCACCGGCAAAGATATTAATGAATGCTGCGAGATGGCTCTTGACAGAGAAGAATAGTGAACCATGGCATCCAACCTCTGCAGAGAGACGGAACTTTGGTAAGGTAACTGATTGAATATATTCCAATGCTGAATGACGTCAAATAAGAATGAGATTGTGCCAAAATGTTGTGCTGACAGGTTACAAAAAAAGATGAAAATGGTGTAGCTCCAGGTACAAAACAAATAACAATACAAAGAACGTTTCGGGTCTTCCCGTTTGACACCTGGAGCTATAACCATTTTCACCCATTTTGCATACCTCATTTTTGGATTTTAGCTTCTGGCAACCCTCATTCCTTTAACAGGTTACATAAGGTCTGTGAATACCGGTGGCACTGATACCTTTTCACGGATTCTTATTCATATTCCATTTTATTTTTTTTCCCCCTTTAACTGTTATTACACAAATCGACCCAGTGACCTAGTGACCCAATGACCTACTTTCCTGACAGGTCAGCTCCACTTTCAGATCCGGATATTTCTGCAGGTATTCCAAGAGTTCTTGCCCCTGCTTGTGGAACAGGAAGACCATTGGGATTTTGACGTCCTGCGTGCCGTCACCAGACATGGCAAACAGACTAAGCTGGTCGTTGGAGGTACCCTGAGCAGAATCTACGGATACGAACGGACAAGTGGTGGATTAAGGTGGATAGGTGGGTGGGTGGATGAGTAGGAGGATGTTTTGATAGAGGGATGGGATGGCGTATGGATAGGTGGGTGTATGGATAGGTGGGTGTATGGATAGGTGGGTGTATGGATAGGTGGGTGGGTGGATGGATAGCTGGGTGTGTGGCGTGTGGATAGGTGGGTGGGTGAGTGGATGAGTAGGAGGATGTTTTGATAGATGGATGGGAGGGCGTATGGATGGATGTATGGATAGATGGGTGGATAGATGGATGGATAGGTGGGTGGGTGAGTGGATCGAAGGCCTAATGATTGGGCTATGAAGGTTTCATCACATTAATTACCTTGTTTCATAATAAAGCAGCTGGAGCCTGTTATTTCAATTTTACTTTGATACCAAACATCACAGAAATATATTTCCATACAGTATTTTGATCAGATAATGAAAACATTTTATCAATGCCTGCAAGAGGAAGGGAGCCTGTGGCACAGTGATTAAGTCACTCGCCTTTGGTTCGAGAGGTCACAGGTTCGAATCCCGGTGGAAGCACTGTATTTTCTCTCAAGACCTTGATCCCATTATGTGGCATTGCACTGTGACTAACACCTGGGTTATTCCGGCCTACCCTTGGAATAGACCCTAAAGACAAATTTCCTCCTGTAATTAATAAAGCGGTTATCTTTTTAAAGATTTGGAATGACCAGTTTGGATGTTATATGTCTTAACAATTATAGTAATGCCCAGGTGGCAGCTCTCAGTTGTCCTATAACTGAATAGTAACCACTAGGGAAACAGCAAAGTGTTTACTGGTAAAATGTATGGACCTCATGGCACAATGTTGTCCAATTTACTGGTAAAGGTATTTAGACGCAGTGGGCTCATCATTAATTCCTGATGCAGAGTCTTTCTAGCCATGTGATAGGTGATGAGAGGTGTAAGTCCATTTGGACTCACTTCTTTTTGTCATTAGCACCCTTCAGAGCTTGACATATGGCTTGACACTGCTTTTTGCAGTATAAAGGGAACTCGATGAACAACAACAGTAAGTATAGTAACTATTTTAATACTCAAAACTCCCTTTATTCATCCCAGGGGGAAATTTGTCTTTAGGATCTATTCCGAGGGTAGACCGGAATAACCCAGGCGTCA
>JARFNW010066359.1:0-13653 GCA_031763155.1 Dirona albolineata | reverse complement strand
AAGAAGAAGAAGAAGAAGAAGAAGAAGAAGAAGAAGAAGAAGAAGAAGAAGAAGAAGAAGAAGAAGAAGAAGAATTACTGACAAACATAAAATAAACAAGCAAAATGAAACAAAGGGTCGGGTCCAACATCGTGAGGCTACAGCATAATATCATAATATTGTAATAAAGTATGACAAAGCAAAAAGTCTGGTAAACCACCCTCCGATGCTTATAATAATATTAATTTTATTATAGCCCTCGGGGGCCACAATCTCATCGTTCATGTGGTCAGTGGTCATGTGATCCGAATGAATGAACTTTCCCAGGGGTTAAGGGTAAAGGTCGAATGATGAGTTAGGTAAACGTCCGATGTTTTGATTCTTGAATGGAAGGTTAGACTGGATAGGCTGGTAAGGCAATGGAAAACCTTTCAATTTTAATTGATCGATGCCATTAATTACATTCGTTCCCGCAACTGAAAATTCTGGACGTATAGATACTAAGATAGTGTCTATCTATGTATGATGGAATATATTATTATGCTAACTTTTCGATCGTATCAGTAAAATTTAATAATATTATTATTATTGTTTCAAAACATTGCCATCTCTGTACATTGTATGTGCCTGTTGTGGCTAAATGTTTATCAAACTTGGTATTAATAATATTAGACCTATCTATAATCTAGTATCTAGCCCATTTAGACTTAAACTGCAGTTTAGCAGTCTCTTATATACCTCATTAATTTTTGATTAAGAAAAATGATTGCCTATGACTATGGTAATGAATAATGACCTGGTCATTGTTTGACCATTGCCAGTGACAGCAATGTAAATTGTAAATTATCATGATTTGTTGATGAGGTGTTTGTTTTGTTGAGACTGAACATGGGGAATGTTCTTAATCATCCATTGACAGTACTCATCTACAACATGCTGCTCTTAGAGTTAGAGAGTTAAATGATATATTCCATATATAATATAATGCCAAATTGCTATCGCTTTTGCCATTGCTTTGGCAATACTTTTAGTATGATAAAGTCATCTATCTGGAAGACTAAACAGAAGTAAAACCATCCCTATCTCATGCTACAAGAATATTCTATTATATCACCCATTGACAGTACTCAATGAAAACAAAATTGAATGCTCTTAGAGCGTTAAATAACTATTTTTTCTCCTACTTCTACGGTGGTCTTCCCGTTCTTGTCCTTCATACTAATGGTGGTGGCGTAGGGTGGTTTGACTTGGTAAATTGTGTTCGTTTCCTCCACACATTAAAGCCATTATTGTCAAGGGCCACAGGATGTTAATGTGCTGCTCAGCTATTTGGGGATGGTTGTACGGGGATATGTTTTTCACCTGTCCTTATCGACATAATGATTATATGAATCTTGGAGTGATGGTTTTGACACATTTCCCACTTCCCCTCTGTTTTTGTCTTGTCTTATCTACTATTATTCTGTATGCTGCCTCGAACATGGTTTTGGCTCATTGGTCGATATTATTTCTTTTGTTCTTATGGGCTGCCCATTTCTAGCACACTTTATATTGATGTTCTGCATACTTTGGTCCCAGTACATATTATACCTGAATGGTTGGTTAGGTTCTAAGGAGGACGTGTTAACAACCTATGTTGTGGCACACTGGTATACAGCATTAACATATATATATATATATTATGGTAGGCCTAATATTAACTTTTCTTGGTGGTCACATCAACTCTAGATTTGCACACTTTGAATGACTTTATGACTGGTTTCTCTCTCCTATTTTCTGTGCTCCATTGTATACATTGTATCACTTTTCACTTTGATAATATATTGATATCATGATTCATCATATAATTTGTTTCCTGATTACCTACTTTTTACTTTTCACTTTTTAGGAGGTGAGGCACTGGATAGAAAGACGAGCTCTTAATTTAATAATTGTTTTTAGTTTATTGTTTTTCTTTATGATTTTCCCTCTTTTTTGTTTCCTTTTCTTCTATTCCTCCTATTCACCATTTTTCTTCTGAAGGTTTTGCTCTGTCCTGCCCCCACCCACATCCATGTTTTAAATGTGTTCGCCCCTCTTTGTTTATTTTGCTTGAAGAGTGGCCTTGTGCTGAAACGACTCTTATTTCGTTTCGTCTTTATGAAACTACTCACACTTTCCTTCTTTGTCTAAGAATTGATAACTTGTCATCAACCTTTATTCTGTTACTCTCTTTTATTGATATAGTGAATTAAACGTGAACTTTGTTGAGTAATTATTATTTTGCTTTTGCAGCTTACTTCATGATGATTTGTGGAAACTGGTTGCTGGGCTTTTCGGCTCTGATTTTAATGATCAGCTTGAGCAGCTGCAACCAGATGGACCCTCATGTCTTTCCAGCCAAAGGTCCTTTCTTTGAAGGATGGTGAGAAAACTAAATTGATAGGTTCATTGTGCGGAAGATCATGTATCTTTTAATGTGGTAGCTAACCCCCAGGGAAGTCAATGTCCTCATGGGAATGAAAGAAAAAATGTTAACAAAGTCAAACATTGGTTACCAATCCTTTTATTGTGCATATTTACATTACAGTTAATGTGTCAATTTGGTTATATAGCTGTATAAACACTCGAGTCTACATCTTTGTTCGAATTTAAAGTAATAGTAATAGTAATAAGTAGTGAAACATTTTATCTTTTTAAATTGCCTCTTTGGTAAACTTTCCACAGTTTCTATAACTGTTGGGTGAAGACCTGAGGCTACAATACCATGTCATGTTGTCTGGTCCTGATATTGATATGAGTAATATTGAACAGTGTATTGCTTCTTGTACCAAACAAGGTTTATTGGTCAGTGGACTGATCCCCTGCTTGCTTTAAAAATCGTGATCCATAGATTTTCCAGCTCTGTATCAGGCCATGTGTACTAGTGGGGCACAGACTTGCATTTAGCGTGGATACATTTGTATCTGAGTCTGCACATCGATGCCTTCTGCCTTGTACACTCTCCTCAGCCAGACCCAGAGTTGGTCCCCACACTGTTTAATTACGGTTCTACAGGGAACAGATAACAAACAAACATGTCTTTTTAAAGAATCTCAGTCTTTACTTGAATGGTATTTATATATATTTGTACACTTTTTCTACGTTAATGAATCCTATTTTAATCCTCTAATAATTTGAAAAGAAATCTAATTGTATGCAGAGTGAAAAGCAATCAAGTAAGGATAACTCATTGAGAGATTGTTATTGATTTTGTTACCAGGTATATGCGCATCATGGACCAACATGCTGGCATTTCCGTAGGATGGTTGTTCAGCCGTATTCTTGTGGAAAAAAATCACCAGTTTGATCATGAACATCCTTGTATACGACCATCACTGTCACCTGTGTCTATGAAATGTCCAGAAGATTACCTCAGCCTCAAATTGTCCAGATCTGAATCATCCAGTGATAATCAATATAATGTGTCCTCTGTCATTCCATATTTTATCAATGCTATACTACTTATTAATCCAAATAACAAATCAAAATTAGCCACAGAGATAAAATATTTTCCTCTTAGTGAATACAGCATAACACAAGATGGCCGTCCAATAACAAAAAATCCTGATGACGTGACCCCTCCTCACTTTGATGTTAGGATTGGTGAAAATGTTACATTTGTTGTTCGGCCTAATGGCACCAAGTTTTCATTGCATCTGGGGAATACAATTATTGCAGGAGAGACTGATCGTCCTGTTCCCTGGGGTCCCAATGGAGAAGGCCCAGAGAGCTGGATCGATAAGCTTCCCCTTCCTTTGCATTGGTTTGTTTACAGTCTCAGATCTAATGTCCTCCACTATGAGGTCGTAAATAAGGCTACTGGATTAATACTCAGTGGCGGATCTAAGAAAGGCAAACCTGTTCTTGCTCATATGGAAAAGAATTGGGGAGCTGCTTTTCCAAAGGCGTGGATTTGGGCGCAAGGCGTGGATGCCACTAGCAATGCCTCCTTTGCCATCTCTTCAGGCTTGGTTACGGAACTAGGAATTGACATACCAGCTCAGCTTTCCAATTACAGGAACCCAGGTAAAGGAATAAATTGTAAATTCCACCCCACTAATAGTGTTCACACTCTTGATCATGACGGATGCAGTGGGAAAGCTTATCTCCATGTCAAAGGACTGTTTTGCCAGGTAGTTTTTGAATTGTATACCAAGCCAGAGCTTTTGAGTGAGTGTCTGACAACCCCTCAGACTTATGGCTACACAGTTGGATGTGTAGAGAGTTACAATGCTGTAGCAAATGTTACTGTGTATCAGAGACAAGGCCTTCATATGGCTTATGCAGATTCACATATGTTTCATATGGCTGCTCTTGAATTTGGTGGGGAATATATGTGCAATGGTAAATGCCCATAACAGGAGTTTATGTATCATCTCAATCACGTTCAAATCATTTTATTCGCGAACAGTGGGTTTTAATTTACTGTTTAATTTGGAAGCCATAACAAAAATTGTTATTGAAACGGTTTCGAAATGAAAATGATTGGGTGTGAGTAAAAAGCACAAAATATGTGAAGTCGATGAGGCATGCAAACTGTTAATCAGGCCCGAATAAGTAATCATCTCTAGATTAAATTCCCAAAATATGTTCCATATCTATACAGATCTATAAAAACATGTTAAAAATTAAAAGTTGCGTCACCGAGAAATAGCATTGCAGTTGTGTACATTAAACTGATTGCGATCCAACACTACTTGTATTTAGTATTTAATCACAAATCTTTTCAAGTTTTCTTGTTATTTGTTTATTTTGATTTTTAGTTTAGAAATTCAAATATGTAACAAAGGGAGGCCAAGTGGAACCCAAGTCACCTTTTTACATGCATTAAGTTATTGATTCCATTGGAAAGATGAGGATCTCCTCTTTCCAATGATTTCAAATCTTTTCAAACACACACATATGTATATAATTATTAAAAGTGAAAGTATAGTGTAAATTGGCTTTGATGATTGTCAGCACAATGCAGGGAACAATCACGATTTTCATTAAGTTTACTTAACTTAAAAATATAAAATGGCCTTTGTGACAATTTTTTTCTTCTATTTCTCAAAACCGAGTTTTGCAAACTTGTGTTCCTCTTGACTTGACTCATTATGTATTATTGTTTATATGATTTATTCATCTCTGACTATGCAAGAGTTTTTTATAATTAAAGATTTTTTTTCCTATGCAGACTTGTTATGTATGTTGAGAATAGAAATCTCATGCAGCTGTCCAATCGTATAATTTTTTCCAAATCGTCTTTCATCCTATTATATTTACAGATTTTTATATTTCTCTACTGTTTTTATTGAAGGGAATTGTAACAGTTTCAATGATGTATTATTGAATTATTTCATGTTAATTTGGATGGACATTCAGGTTTTAAAAATTATTCATTCCAGTCAATTTACCTTCAACCTCTCTTGAACTCTACTTTGTCTTTCTTTGAACAAGCTGCAACTTGTTCAATTCGCGCCACAGAAACTGGAAAAAAATACTAATAATTTGTGTGGCATGGCTTTGTAGGTTTTATATTATAGTTGCTTATTTATTAAGGACATTAAGAGAAGATCAGTAGTATTGTGTGCTAACATACCACTTCTGTACAAGCTTTTTTTGTTGGAGTGTAATTTGTTCCCAAACTATGTTTGGTTTTTAAAAAATGACGGCCCAATAGATGACATGCTTTCGCCGCACCACTTTCAATTATTTTGTTTTCACAATTTATCGAGAAATGTAGCAAATGAAATGAATAAATGTATATCCCATCTTCCTTTTAAGATAGTGGATTCAGAACACAATTTCTCTCAAACGGGGCACATAATAATAATATCAGGAGGCCCTTTGTCATGGCAGAACTTGTGAGAAGCCACAGTAGTTGAAAATCTCTGTTAGCTCTTCTACAAAATATGAAACTCAACCTATTTCCTGCTGAGCACTCTTTGTAATGGCTGATTGAAAAAGGGCTACCATGTCTCTCCTGTACAGACACTAACTGTGATGGACCCCAAATTCGTTCCTCTTTCCCCTTGTATTTTAGTTGCACAGACATGTTATAAAACTTGTTTTTAGTTAATCTCTCAAGTATTCATCGCTGCCCAGTACTTTGAATTTATTTATTTTCCAAATGCAAAGATATTTGATTTGGTTTACGATTTTAATTTATAGTTTCTGTTTTTGCTAATAAAAGAGTTCAATTTTGCAGTTACAATTCGACTTTTATTGCTTGTTGCAGCGTTGTTGGTCCACCATTCTCAAGAGGGCCTCAGTGGTGTTAATTTTTAAAATCAAAAGTTGGCAGCTGTTCTGGACAGTGTCTTTTCTACAAAGCAAGTCTTTGCATACTTATTTATGGAGGCATTTAAGTTGGGGATATCTTGACAAATCTCAAGATACCACCCTTCAGACTAATTGTTGTTGGTGTAATCCTGATAAATGCATCAAGTTCTAAAAAATAAAGTTGGGTTCATGATTTATCTGCAAGCCAATACATCATTTATGCCCCTGCAGGCCATGTTATTCAAACACGTCAACTCCTCAGAAAGCTTAGAGTAGCCTGTTGGACCATCATACAGTACAGTCAAACTTGGATTGAACACAAATGATGGGACCACAGGAATGATGGGACCAGCAGTTTTCCGTTTTAAGCAAGTCCTGTAAAATAAATAATTATGATTGATGAGCTATTTTTTATTTGAGCCTTCAATCCACTATGTATGGTTACCATCACTGAACAATGAAACAGGGATTTGATTTGTAACTGTTATATCCAAGTTCCGGTTAAAACTGAGGCTGTTATAAGTGGTTTATTTGGGTAAAGAGATTTTCTCTCTGACTTAACATGGGGCCTTGGATTGCCAGGTTTCGAAACCCAGGACCGCATTGTCTCTTGCTGGACAGCCTAACAACAACTCAACATCTGGCATGAGATGGCACGTTTGTAGACTACATACTTGAACCATACTTGTGGGCGCGGGGGGAATGGAGACTGTATAAAAACAACATTTATTGGGCCCATTTTCATGGGCAAAAACAAATCCCCACCAATCAAACAACAAAAACAAAAATCTGACCGTTTACCATAAAAAAAAAGTGCTCCAATAGAATGATTGAATCAGTAGGTACCGTCAATCATTTACTAATGAAAATTTGCTAATTAAATGTGTTCGCCTGTAATGGCTTAAATATGGTATGCGAGTACATCCTGTACAGGAGTAATATGGACAATGCTCATCATACACCTCCAGTGTTTATCATCAGCAGGTTGCAGGCAGATATTGCCTTATGACAAAGCGAGAGGTCAGCAAGTTGCAAACATTAACATGCCCATTTGCGAGGACTGGCTGTGTCTGGTGGCGCAGTTGTTAAGTCACTTGCCTTTGGTTCGAGTGGTTGCGGGTTCAAATCCCTGTGGAAGCACTGGATTTTTTTCTCTAGACCTTGATTCCCACTTTGCGGCGCTACACTGCGGCTGATGCATGGGTTATTCCGGTCAACCCTCGAAAGGTTTTATGTCGTCCATAATAATAGGACCATTGCCTTATCACCCCACCGACCACTTCCTGATATTTCCTTTATTTTAAACAATAATGTATTTAACTATTATAATGATTTATCTTTGTTTGTCGATTGTGGTGCTTGTTCAACAGGGCAGTCGACGAGTGCCAATGAATTATGTGCCTGCCTTATCCTAGGTCTTCCTCTTTCATCTATTTTATTCATAGTTGTGAGATTCTAAAGATTCCTTTATCACGAAGTTGTCCTTAAGACTTTAGGAAAATGCTCGATCCTTTGACTTGCACAGGACATTTGGAGCCAGAAAAAGACAACCACACATCTTTATTTTGTCACTCCACAAACCACTCTAGTGGTGTGGTCAGGAAGGTTGTTTTCAGTCACCTATTATTATCTAATACAATGGCTTTGTGCACATATCACATGAAAGAGACTGGCTACAATTTGCTTGGCAAGACTTTCTTTATGGAGGTTGTCTATTTCCTTGTACATTTGTGGGACAAATGCATCAATCTTCATGGGGACAAGGTATGCTACGAATGATTTTAAGTAAGAATAACAACAAATAGGATTACAATATTTGAAAAAACAACTGCTGTTGTGATAAAAAAAAAGATAAAAGATAGAGTTGAGTTTATAGTCCCGTTTCCCAGTACAAGTAAAGGCTCTCCTCAGACTTGACATACTTTGATATTGTTATTTACTTTCAAAGATCATTTATAAAATTTAAATAGATGTCGCTCTAAAAAAAACCAACCACGTTTATTTATGCCAGTGAAACATATTATATATGTAGTGCATGGTAAAAGTATTACAAATTGTGGAGAAAGATTTTTTGAGAATGAAAATTTTAAGAGGAAAATCTGTACAATAAACTAAACATAAGATTAATACAATAGAGCTCTGTTAAAACTGAGGAAGGGTAGAATGAGCCAAAAACTCAAGTTTTAACAATGCAAATATACTATATATGAGGAACAGCACCAGGAGATTCAAAATAATCCTGATGTTCACATGATCGTATTGCATGTGAGGCCGTTTTCAATGAGCTCTACTGTATTTGGGATTGAATAAAGTAAAATCCAAATGTTTTACAAATTAGAAACAGGCCTGTACTAAAGTTTCCATGGTGGTGTAGAGGATGCAGGTTACAAGTTACATGTTCAGTTTGTATAAAAATTATTTCTCATATTATAGAGGATGTATGGAATACCCATCATGAAATCTTTGTTAGCAAAAACAGGTAGAAGTATAAAGATATGATATGAATAGCAAATAGTTATGATTATGAAACCAGGCAATGTCCACAAAGTAAACCAAAATGCATGGGCAACTATTTATAACATGACTACTTGTAAGAGAATACTGGTGGCAAAAGGCATGCTGTCAATTCTTGCTTTTATTTTCTCTTTGAACAAAGTAAATTATTCCTCTTACAGCTGGGACGCCAGGGACATAGTGTCAAAGACAAAAAAAGAGTGGAGGGTAGTTTACTGTTTGATAGACAACTTTTATGTCATATTCAGTTTGTTGTGTTCATTCGATCTGCTGCATTCCATTCAAATCTCAGCCAATAATACTACAATCTACAAAGAGGGATGCAATCTCAGATGACAAAGAGAAGAAACTTTTTAAAAAAATTAATGAAATTCCACCTATATAGCCTATTGATTTTACTATCTTCATTAAATAAAAAAAATCAAACTGATTAATTCAAGACCGGATGAAAATACATGGCTTGATAAGCACTTCTCACCATACCAAGTCTGAACGGATGTCTGATAATAATCCATGAAAGGTTTTGAAAATATTTTCACATATTCTATTGCGTGTTTAATCTATCTAGGTGTCGGTCCTCTCATTTTTATTAAGATAATGTATTATCACTTTTTTTTCCATTTTTCACCTAACAACATGAAGTAGCAAGAACTAAAACTTGGCCAATAGACACCATTTATATTAGTTTCTACCCTGTTAAAATCATTGGACAAACTAAGAGGATGCTTAGGCATCTGCATCAGCAATACATGTGTCGATTAATTCTTAGGTGTATAGAATATCTTATAGAATATCTTGACTTCTATAATGCCGCCACTCCTCTTTGCTTTGTACTTATTTACAGCATTCATCGGTTTGGTTTCTAGACAATGGCACATTTCGTGAGGTGAAGATTTATTTTGAGGCAGAGAAATTTGTTTGATGCACATGAGACAGCAGGCTCCTCATGGGGACCAAGATGTTATAATAATTTCTATCATGACAAAAAGAACAGAACATCATCTGACATATCAGTAAAAACTTTGAGATGGATAATTCATAGATTCAGGAAACGTTATCTGCGATGAATGAAAAACAATCCGAAAAATTAAGTGAAGAGCAACAATGGGGAAACTTCGCTACTGCAAGCGTTAACAATTTTTTTACAGATTTTACTATTATTACAATATCTTCGTTTTGGAACAAAAAAACAAAACAAACCCCAACATATATAAATATATATTTATGTATAAATATTTGTAATATATGTATTTAGGCCTATATAAAAATACACATTGTAAATTAAGGGGTTTATTATTACACAGGTAATAAATATCATTAATTGGAAACAGTTCACGAATGGTACTGTAAGTAGAAGAGACAAAGCATCAGATTAAGATTATTATGAATAAGATAAAACAACGAAAGAAGAAGAAAAATATCATCAGTGTTCCAGCTCTTCTTCCCCAATGATGAGGAAACTAATGAGGACAGCAGTGACAGCCGACAGCACGATTACGTGAACCACCAG
The DNA here is from genome assembly GCA_031763155.1 of Dirona albolineata. Lineage (NCBI taxonomy): Eukaryota > Metazoa > Mollusca > Gastropoda > Nudibranchia > Dironidae > Dirona > Dirona albolineata. The sequence goes on along the minus strand of JARFNW010066359.1, from coordinate 3,365 downwards.
GAGCACACGTTTCTTGGAAATGGTCTGAGGAAGGAGATAAAGGTACTTAATATCCTTGTGTGATGTTATCAAACAGAATGATTGGGGTTGAATTAATGAATTCTTAAAACATGCAGGTAGTCACAAAGTGAAGAATACTTCATTACAATCTACTGCTAGTTATCCGACATGGTGTGTTGCCACTAAAAGTCTTTAATTAGGTGGCTAGTACATGCTTGCCAAAACACCCTTTAGTTATAACAACCCTAATGACCGTATGCTGAAGCATCTGCTAGCTAATTGTATATCGTAATCACCCTCTTGCTTTATCAGCAAAGTTGAAGGTGTTCACTTGATTTAGCATAAAAGTGACCTGAGTTTGAAATGAGATCGTGTTTCAGATAAAAAGGCATTAATAACATGACAAAGTACCCATTTTCCCCCTGAAATATATTGGTGGAGTCAGAAAAGTGAACATGCCTGTTTGACAATAAGGAATACATAGAAATCAATTTTGTTACAACCAGTCAAGTGAGCATGCCAGTGAAATGCTATTAAGATGTTTCTTTTGCATTAAAATTAGACCTTTGATATGAAAATCCAAGTTTAAAAATACCAATAATTTAAAAACTAGTCTTACCGTCTGTGGCTCTTTCACAGATTTTGGCTGTAAATCATCTACTTCATACAACTCTTCACGGGCTGGTGAAAAATTAGACGGATAAAATATCATGTCCATCCAATGTGAGGTTTGATCATTTCCTATACATAGCATCCATACATATACATGAAATAAGGCATATGGAAAATTCTAAAATAATAGAACCAATTTCTGTTGTTTTCAATTCTTTTTGTTGATTTTATCATTTCCTATAGGCCTACATAGTATCCATACATATACATGGAATAAGGCATATGGAAAATTATAAAATAATAGTACCAATTCCTGTTGTTTTCAATTCTTTTTTACTAAATAAACTCCTTCAGAATGAAAACTCATGGTGTCTATTTAGTGTTGAGTTTAAACATTAATTACTTTCTTCCCACCATGGTCTACAACTTGAGACAGTTTGCCCAGAGTTTTTCTAAATCACCATGCTCTAAGCGCTTTACAGTAGCACATGTACCCCGGGTAAGCAACAAAACAATCAACACGTAATACGCCACACGCTGCCTGTTAGGCGCGAATACAATTTTTGGACAAGAACAAATGCTGCTACAACCGAGGGGACCTCCGAATTTAACGTCTGTCTCCGAAATAAACAAAAAAGAAGGAATGTGTAAAAAACTTTGAAAAGACAAAACAACACAAGCAACATTTCAACAACAGGCCTTCATCAAACAAAGACGGACTGTCCAAAGTAAAACATTAGTTATTGCTATTGTTAGTCTCACCATGTTTAACATGTGACTATACCTCTTTATTTCGTCACTTGACATGTTGTTCGTCTTGTTTTTGTCTTTTCAAAGCTTTTTACTCTTTCCTTCTTTGTTTTTGCTTTTTAAACAATGATACATAATAGTTCAAAGACAGGTTTAACACTGCATTTAAATAAATTGCTTAGAAAAGAAGACTCCCTCACCTTTCGCTTGACCACAACAATGAATGACTTCCAACACCAATGCTATCAACACCTGCCATCCAACATAACCAGCCAGAATGTAAATCATATAGTCAGGGGCGCCAGCTTCATCCAACTGGACCCCAAAGAAGATCGTTACCACTGTTAATGACAAAGACACAAATATGCATTCAGTGCACATACATAGAAGATGAATACAACAATCAGAAATAAAAGCAAATGTTTATTCATATCATAAGCCTTTAATGAAGGCTGTGTAATATCTGAATAAAACTGATTTTTTAAAGTCTGTTTTCCTTTTGTGCTATTTTCATACTATATATATCTATAAATATGTACGTATAGGAGATGTAGGTAAACATAAGTAAGACTGACAAATGAATTTGCCCATTGCTAGTCTCACTCTGAAAACAAAATGTATTTTGCATGTTATGGTAAACAGCATTAGTTATGACCAATTGTGATTTGGTGATATCATATCAGTAATAAATCATCTTCATCTAACAACTAACAAGTAAAAGTTTGATCTTCAAGGAAAAATGAATATAAATCTAATATAAATGAATATGTACAATAGATATCAAAGCAAAAGACATATTGTTCACAGCTGTTTTCTACAGAAACACAACAACATTATTCCACAAGAAATTGTTTCCAGTGTATTCAATCCATCCATACCTCCCAAGATGTGTGATGCAGTGCCAACCATCCAATGGGCCCAATTGAAAATGTAACGCTTCGGGGCTCCAGGTTTAGGACGAAGAAGAGCCATGAAGGGCTGTAATCAAAAACATAAATAAGATGAAGCCCATTTATAATTCATAAAATTTTCAACCCTTTAGTGCCCAATGATAGATTTACGATGCAGAACAATTCATTTTCTATAAAATACACTACACAAATGGACCGAGAGACACAGTTCAAGCTTTTTAAAATGACATAAATTTTATTTCAAGAAATGTCAGTATGTGCTTTATTTGGCACATTGGGCAGTTAAGGAAAAACAATGTGCCAACTTTGGCACACTGGGCACTAGAGGGTTAAGTTCACACTATTTTTTATGTCAAAGACCTGAAGAAATCACTATAAAATAACAATTCTCACATATCTATTAGAGATGGGTTTATAGTCCTAAGTACAAGTACAATTCAATATCCTTCTCAGTTACACGGAGAGCATACAGTCTAGCAGTCTGTTTGACTCATCATACTAATATACTGACAATATCTTTCTCTTTGTTTTAGTTCTCATTTAATTCAAAGTGTTTATTTGTAGAAAAAGTGGAGATATTTCTGATCTTTTTGTCAAGCGCAAGGTCTTATTAGATCCAAGCTTGGTATGTATGATGTTTACTGTATTTCGGTAATCCAACCTACATTGATGACGGTCAAAATTGTCACAACCAGACCAAGGACAGGATGAAGCTCCCCTTCAGCGATCTAAAGAGAACATTGAAAAAAAAAAGTCAGTAGATGATGATAATGCACAAATCAAAACTAATACCGTACTATACACATTAATACCGATTTTTTTTAAAGGAACTACTTTAATATTGAGTATAATAGAGGTTTAGAAAATCTAACCAATAAAATGTGTAAATTGAATTTATTTCCATGGTATTTCAGGGCTATGAGGTTTCCACGCCTGGTCTGAACCACCGCTTATTATAAATTCAAACGCCATCAGAGCCAGGACCTTTACTTAGTCCCTTGGACTTTCATATTTGGGGGTTTCTGACATGAGAGAGAGGGAGGGAGGGAGGGAGGGAGGGAGGGAGGGAGAGAGAGAGAGAGAGAGAGAGAG
>JARFNW010066137.1:5000-13661 GCA_031763155.1 Dirona albolineata | reverse complement strand
TCTCTCTCTCTCTCTCTCTCTCTCTCTCTCTCTCTCTCTCTCTCTCTCTCTCTCTCTCTCTCTCTCTCTTTGTCTCTCTCTATTACTATTACTTTATAAAAGATATATGACTCAGAATGGAACATTGGCCTGGAATGTGGACAGCAATTTTTGACGTCCCATATATTCATCAAAAAGGATATAATGGAGATGAAAAAGAAACTATTGAGTTGATAATAAATCATGCCTTCCTCTCCTTATTTCTCACAGCTGGATATACAGATCGTGCAACTGAATCCATCGTCAATGAGATGGTGGAAATGGTGATCAATGAGACACTTGAGACAGAGGACCAACTTGCTGCTCTTCTGGGCATTGAACTCCCTACACAGACCATAGGTAAGGTTTTGAAAGGTAAGATTGATAATTATAATGACAATAGTAAGGTGGAACCCATCAATAACGATCAACTCAAGATTCGCGGTTGTGGAATTCCCTTGATTATGAGACAAAAATGTGAACAACATTTGAGTCGTTTAAAAAGTAATTAAATTCTGACGTAATTCGAAAGACTTATGAAATGGATTGACAACTTTGTCTAAATGTCCTAATTCTAGTTTGAGATTATTGATTTGCAATGTAAATTGATGAAAATATTTCGACATACTGTACCATGTATTCATGTGTAAATTGTTTGTAACTTTTTATCATTGTATTGTTGAGGGCTGCCGAACACACTAGTTATTATTATAAACTGGCATAAACAATACCATCATTTAATGTATACAACTTTAACAAGGACAAGAGTTGCCTCCCCCTATACCCAGATGGCTGTAAATCACATTAAGCTGACTCCTCAGTTTTTTTTCAAAAATATATACCGGATATATATAATTCCCAAACTTTGCAAACAAAAACAGTAAATTTTGTAAAAAAGTTAACAAAAAACTTTGCATTTAGTGCACAATAAAAACGGCGGTATGCGTTGAGTTATCACTTTTGTGCTCTATTTCTACAACAGTACATGTAATTAATTTCATGAAAATCTCTGGGTTATGTCTACTTCGAATTCAAGCATGATTCGGCATTAAGCACGCTCAAGCCTCTTCCCGATGGCCGTGCTTAATGCCGGCATGTACTGTATTACAGGGAATGGATAACAGCAAACAAATATAGTTGAATCTATTGCTATCGTTGTTGGGTTCGAGATATTTATTTGATGAAGTAGAATGTAGTGGCATGGTTGGTTTGAGAAATTGGTTAATGGAGCCAGGCTTTATCGTAACCAAGGATTCTGTGAAATGGGTCTGGTTATGCATCATGTAGCTGTCTCCACTTGGTGAGTTCTCTGATTTGAACTCACCATCTCTTGCTTTAAGGGCGGACATAATGAGACATTTTCTTTTGTGGTTAATGTTAAACCAATGATAACAAGCACCTTGTTAGTTAATTTATTCTTACTTTTCCCTCTAATTTTCAGTCCACTTCTGTTGTAATTATTATGGCGCACAATGCTTTACATGATGCCAGTTTATAAAAGTCACAAACGATGAATCTTGGCACAGTGGGATGATCCCCTGCTTGCCTTAAAATCTTGATTCATAGATTTTCCAGCTCTGTATCAGGCCATGTGTACTAGTGGGGTACAGACTTGCACTCAACCTGGATACGTTGTGTTGTAGCTGGGTCTGCACATCGATGCCTTCTGCCTTGTACACTGTCCTCGACCAGACACAGAGCTTGTCCCTACACTGTTTAATTACGGTATTATAGGGAACAGGTAACAAACAAACAATGAATCACACAAAATACCAATATAATTTTCATTCACACCCTACACAGTATCTCTACAGTTACTTATTATTACTTTAATGTAGAAATTTTACTGAATAGACTTCAATTTTTCTCTTTTTTCCCAGGTGGAAGGTACTGCATCTAGTGTTGCTTTCACTCCTTTGAAAAATCTTGAGATCTTCAATCCCCACGCCGCCGAGACCAAAGTCCAACAGCAAACGCAGCGATATTTCTCCTCCACTGGGTCTTTTCTCAAGGTTAAAAAAGATGGCGAATCCAGCGAGACTCCAAAATGAGTTCTTTAAAAAAAATGAAAAAATTTAAAAAGTAAAAGATTGTTAATGTTTTTATGTTATTGGATAATTGATCATTGAAAGATTGCAAACTTATTCAACTGGGGTTGCTGTGCGAGCAAACTCTTGCTTGAATTGATGTAGACGTCTAGATTAATGGGTCTACTTTCTGTTTCTATGACAATTTTCTAACAATAAGGAAGAGATGCAAATGCGATGCCACAGAAATTGGCAACAGACAAGAACAGGAAGTTAATTATAATAGGCAGCACATATTGAACGCATGTGTTCAATGACCACCATCATTTTGTCGACTGTTGGAGTCAGCCACTCAGTGTACAATTAATAATAATAATGAAAAATGGCATTCATATATGTGCATCTGTTCTGAGGGGTGCTTTATGTTTAGTGAATTAAGCACAAACCTGTCTGTTATGGAAGGCACTGAAAAATGTTTTAAATGATATGTTGTTCTCTAGGTGTAAGAATACATTATAGTAATTTCGTAATTGATATTGGTGTTTGTTCCAAGAGTAATTAATTGTTGCTCTGTATGGAAACAGTGAAGGGCTCTGTTAAAAGTCTGCACAAAAATTCATCATTTAATGTCATTTTTAATTATTGCTCTTTTTTATTTATTGTAACAACACACAAATACAAAAATTGGCCCAAAAGTAACTGGAAAATGGCTGTTTTTGTTATGATGTCAAAACAGTACGTTACGTACAGTACGTTCATTTGTGCTTTTCGACTTCCATGCTGAAATTGGGAATCGCATGAATGTCTGAATGCGCTTACAGAATTGAAAAATATTGAATATTTTTTTATAGATATTTTCATTTTTCTGTTATTTTTAGGACAACCCTTGTATCATGTAACATTTAATATGTGACCAATAAATCTTGTATGACTCCTCTACATTCTCCCCATCTTGACATTTTTGTTTGCATGTGTCGCATTGATTCACTTAACTCTCAGATCAGCCCAATTACTAAAGTGTGATTCGAGATGTAGGACTATGTAGTTTGTTTGGGAATAACGAGTCAATATTTCTGCGTTTTAAAACACATGTGCTTCCAGCTTTGGACTGCGGAAACATATATACATGCAACACAAATCATTGTTGCAAATTGAAATGGAGAAATTAAAATATAAAAAAATCTCTTTAGTTTTAGAGTCTATTCCGAGGGTAAACTGGAATAACCCAGGCGTCAGCGGTGCAAAGTGGGATCAAGGTCTTGAGGAAAAAAACAGTGCTTCCTCCGGGATTTGAACCAGTGACCTCTTGAACCAAAGAGGCGAGCATTGAAAAACAAATTGCCTTGTCCCAACGTTGCTCTTTCACATTCCAGTGTACACAAAAAAATGGGAAAATGTTAGAGCTTCAAATGTAAAACAAGTAACAAAACTAAGAACGTTTCAGGTCTCCCCTTCGTCAGCTAACAAACTCAGATAACAAAACACAAAAGTATGGTACTGTAGTTCAAGCAGTTGTTACTTGCTTTACATTTGAATTTGAAGAATATACCATTTTCATTATTTTTTGCATACTTTTTATTTAAATTTTTAGCTTCTGACAGTGACAGCCCTCATTTCTTACTTAGTTCACATTCCAGCGCCGGTATTCACAGACCATCCGTTAACTGTTAGCACATTTTGGCACAATTTTATACTTTAAATATTGCACGAATAATACAATGGATCATACAATGTTGTGAGTATAATTCACTACAATAAGGTTGTGCCAAAGTGTCCTAAAGGTTAAAGTATGGTCTGTTAATATGGCCCCAGGTGTGTTTCTCTCTTTCTAATTGTTGTGATTGTCACCTTCAAATGGAGGCCCTACTATTCACTAAGACTGAGACTGATAAGGGCTCCACTGTGTTGGACTGGTCATATTGTCATCAGAATCTGCGACAGCCACACCTGCATGAAGCCATTGTTGCTGACCGATCATCCTGGAAATGCCAATCACAGATTGGAACAATCTCCCCAATAACATAATCAGCAGTTCATCTTTGGAAGCATTTGAAAATGCACTAAATTAAATTAAATGTGGTGTACGATGTCCATAATGTGTATTTCTGTATGGAACATATTTGGGAAGACATGCCTTTTGCATCTTAACGAAGGAAGAAGTGCCTCACATCCAAAGCAGCAGCCGCAATAGAAGAGGACAAACGATTGGGAAGATGTGTTTATAGTGTCGCCTGTATCCCTAGACATGTGCAGGTTCCCAAACTTTACATATTTTATCCCCGAGACTAGCAGGCTGTGTCAGTCATTCTTCAAAGCCTTCTCAAATCCCAGGGGAGCTTGAATTAGAACACCCTGTTACGTTAGACACATACTATTAACTATAACACACCGATAGCATCTTTTTCAGCTTGAAGCTGGGTACCCATTCATAATTGAGTCAAAGGATGTGTAAAGTGTCTTTCTCAAGGACTCAACATCAGTAGCACTGCTAGGATTGGAACCCAGATCTTATTATCTTGAGCCTGGTAATCTCTACCCACTCGACCACCAACGCCGCAACTATATTTGAGTACTCGTCTCAATGTAGCTAGGCCATTTCCGAGACAATGCAAAGGACGATGGATGTATAGTATAAATAGTCTCTGCTATCACTGGATCCCTATGTTGTTACAACAAAGAGTTTGTGAAGTTCCAATTTATTTTTAAAATCACACTTGGTTGAAGGAAAGTTCAGTTCATTGTGTGTGGGTGGGGGACTACCTACACTTCCTTTCACCATATAAAAAAAATCACTGAACTATATATAATAATAAGATTAACTTGTCATGGGGTGGATGCCAACTTGCTGGTGGTAACTAATACTAATATATCATTTGTAATTAAAAATAAGCTATGAAGTCAGTCATGAACATTTTCAATAATATGTTTTATTATATTATGGCCAATGTGAATACTTTGGTTGAATTAATGTAATAAACAAAAATCACAATGCACCCAAAACCTGTATCACATTCATTCATAGTTTTCATAACAAAGGATATTTTTACATCTCATGAAATGGATTTCACTGCCTGAGTGGACCAGACCTGCCACTGCCACACTTGAAAAGGAAAATCTGCATTATCCTAATAAAATATGCGTATTTTGAAGAAGAAGATGAAAACTTTTTTTTTTCACTAGCAAGAGTGCTTTATATAATATATATATATATATATATATATATATACGTGTATATATATATATATATATATGCGATGTAAAAACAAATGAAGAAAATATTTCATACTTAAAATTTTATGAGCTTTACTCAGTCTTTGTGTTAAAAACATTTGGGCACATCTCACACTCATAGTTCCAGTAATTGAACTGGAAAAAGCATTGAATAGGAAAAAGAGATACCTACTGGTACGGTACTGGCAAAATGTGAATTGTTTTTGTAATGTAACTTGTGTTTTAAAAAAAGATAGGCCAAAAGAAGTCAAGTACAGATTAAATCGATATATATATATATATGGATGGCAGGTCAAAATACACTCAGGATACATAATCAAATATCTTTAAAATATCAACAAATATTGGCCACATTTGACTTGAGCACCAACACCCCAAGAGAAGTTAAATAGAAAAAAGAGATTCTACAAACAATAATAAACAATCTTAAAGCGTACAGGCACAGGCACAGGTATTTCAGTATTTCATCTTGAACAAGAACAGGATTAAATTGCAGACTTTGACTCAAACCCTGCATCTGAACTAGCCACAAGTAGTGACAGCTGTGGGTCTAGATTTAACAGTTCTAGTGATGACATTGAAACTGTTGAAACACCTGACAGTAGTGGTGATAATAGTGATAGTGTCCACTATATCCTGGAGATTTGAAAACAATTGTTTTGTGCAATTTGCTAAATTATCTGTTTTTCTTTAATATTAATATACTAATAATTATCCAATTATTTTTTTTGAATGGAGAAAAAAATCCAACAAAACCTTTGATATTTCAGGGCAATTTTGGTAAAACATGTCACTTTTTGTGCAAATCCCAGTGTAAATGAGCTTTGTTGTATTCCGATCAATTAATAATAAATATTCGATTTGGGTTAATCAAGAATTCTTTTGAGCATCCGACCCGTCCACTGACTGAAGGTACTCCTTGTATTTTTTCTCCTGGGCCTCGTACAGTTTGGCAAGTTTCTTCAAAGCTGATTTTGTCAATTCTTTTCCTGCTGCGTCATGGGTAGGCATTCCCTGGAGGTATATATATGGAAATAACAATTGTAAACATCATGTCAAAAATGTATAATGTAAAATATGCTATTTGTGATATCCACTAATTATCCATGCATGATACACATAAATAAAAGTAAAATATACAGAGAGCCAGAAAGAGAGGAAAGACAAAAAACAAAAAAACCCCCATTGAAACATGACTGCTGAAGCAGGTATCGAACCCATGACGGCATAACGGTACCAACCGCCTTGCAGACAATAGCAAACCAATACTCAACAAAGGAATGCCAACTTTTTATATATGACTTTTCTAAAGGCATAACTTAATTTGCAGTCAAGGGGATAAAAAAAATACATGCCTCCACTCTTCAATGACAATATGCCAGAAGTGGATTATTTGACTTGAACGATACAGATACAGAAGAAAAAAAAAGAAGCCTATTACCAACCAAGAGGTCTAGTCAGGGAATGTTGGCAGAATAAACTAAAAATACATCTCAATCGATGACGACACAGTGCTTCTTTGAAATTTCTCTGCTCAATCTCAATTTTTTTTAAAAGCTGTAACAATGGGGTGAAAGATCAAAAATATAATAATCCTGCTTTCCCCTCCGCTATGTTGTTGCACGAGTCTGTCCACAAAATGGCACATTTTTGTGGAGCTACATGATTTGTATACAAAAACACTTACTCTGTGACACTATATCTTTCTCCTTCAACATGTCAATTGTAAAGACAATTCCATAAAGAAGAAGAAAAAAAAAAAGAAAGAGAAAAATAAGACAGAGAGAAAATGGGTGGAGGTGAAGTAAAATGTGACGACAGGGAAAATATACCGCCAAGCTTTCTTACATTTTCATCAAAGGCAGAATATTTGTCTGTTTCCTTCAGGAACAATTCACTGGGCGGAATTTTCTTTAGAGCGTCTTTGGCAGCCTGCAAATACATTATACGAATACAAAGGGATATCAATATCAAACTACAATCATTGTGCCGAATGAAGACAAAAAAAATCAAAAAATCTGCCGTTTCAAATGATGCTTCTTCCAACAGCAAGACCCAGAGTCACACTTCTCCCTTCATTTCATTTTTATATTCTTTGTATAGAATATGTTAGATGTACATTGATAAAGGGGAAACCCGAAACATTTGTTTATTAATGTTGATTATCAATAGTAGAAGCCTGTTTTCGCTATATACCCATTATATGTCAAATCCAGTCCACTCGACTTTCCATTCTATACAAGTTGTGGTTTTAAACAAAGTGGACTGTCTATATAATAATAAATATACAGTAGTCTCTGCTGCATAAGCCGACACTGTCAAAAAGCTTGAAAAATGAAAACACACAAAATATAAAATATGATTGCCTTTGTGTCATCCACAAGGGCTTTTCATTATTTTTAGGGAATTTTGAAAACCCTAGAGCCAGCCGCAATGTAGCAAATCTATTTGTAAAGAATTATCATCATTTTAACAAAAAAAATTTGTTTGTTTATCGAGTCCCCTTTATACCGAAAGAAGCAGTGTAGGGGCCAGCCATATGTCAAGCTCTGAAGGGTGCACATTACAAATGGAAGTTAATCCAAATGCCAATGAGGTCATACACCACTCATCACATAACACATGGCTAGAAAGTCTCTGCATCAGAAATTAAAGACGAGCAGGTGATGAGCCCATTGCATCAAAATACCTTTACCAGTAAATTGGACAGCAATGTACCATGAGGTCCATACATTTTACCGATAAACCCTTTGCTGTTACCCCAGTGGTTACTATTCAGTTATAGGGGAACTGACAGCTGCCACCTGGGCAGAATAATAATAATAATAATAATAATAATAATAATAATAATGATGATGATAATGATGATGATGATGATAATGATAATAATAATAATAATAATAATAATAATAATAAGTTTTTTTTTACAGCGCTACCATGCTCTAAGCGCTTTACAGTGGCGCATTTTATCATAACATTGCATTACCAGTATACTACACACAGTACCTATAATATTACTATTATCTGTCTTACTTGTTTTTTCGTTTTTTCTTTTTATTTATATAAACCCAACCTGTGTTATATCACTGTAACATCGATGTTTCAGTGTTTGTTTATTTGTTTCTTTATTTGTTTGTTTTCTGTTTTGTCTTGATTTGTTATAAAATTTATGTTTTACTTATTATGCAATATATTATATTATTAGATGTTTGAATGAAAATTGTGAAAATGGTATATTATAGCTTCAAATGTAAGACAAGTCAGAAAATAAAAAACTTTTCGGATATCCCCTTGGTCAGCAAACAAATACAGCAAGCATAAAACACAAAACTCACCAATAAAAACCCAAACAAAACAAAACAAAGAAAAAAACACACAAAAAACA